>JAZHYW010063579.1:0-20748 GCA_037355805.1 Ixodes ricinus | reverse complement strand
CTGACGATGCCTGGGCCCTGGCGATAGAAAAGTGACTTAGGAAGCTGAGAGGCTGAATCATACTTCCTTCTTTGGTTTCTGGGCTAGGTAGCGAGTTACTGCCCCGTTATAAGGGTACGTATCAGCGTCCATCTATCCATCCACCCACTCAATGCCTAGCGCAGACCGATTTCTTGGAATGTCTAACCACGTTATCAGCTCCATTCGCCGAGCGCCCTCGGTAAACTGTAGCGATTGGTTCTCCAAAGTGCTTGTGGGAGAGTAGACACTTCAGGTTCTTAGATTTCACGAGGAGGCGGAAAAAATCACTCCTCGTGAAAGACTATAAATTTCCCCTTTATCTGTTAAATTAAAGGAAAAAACAAAAACGGTTCTGGATATGAAAGAAGGACTTAAATCGTTTTCATTTGGCTTCAGAATTCCGAATATCAAAATTAGATTTCAGATTGATGCGCCAAGTATACAATATCATCTTTGAAGCAAGCCCTTCTCCTTCAGCACGCTCAGTGGGAGGAGTGGGTCGTGTTTTACTCTACGGAGATCTCACCATTTCCGCACCTTCCGCAAGCCTTACCCGAGCAATCGAAAACGCTGCACGGGTTCCCAGTTTTCGGTTTGATACTCCAATTCAGGGGCCAGATACGCTAGGTCTCACCTCTATCACTTTTTTAAGGAACCTTGTTAGCTTTTTTCTTAAAAGAGATGCATTAGGCGCATCTCAGAGGGGTTTTACGTTGGTTTTATCAAGACGTACATGTTCCAAATAGCAAAAGCTTGGTTTCTTCACCCGACAACAATATCTTGTTATAACTACTTTATGAAGCACATGAATATTACGGAGAACTGACTTTTTCTTGATATATTAAAAGTATGTATACTTCGTTTCACCTTAAGCCCAGGCACAACCGACGCCTCAATGACGGGACCAATCAGAGAGCGTGAAAAGCGTACCCATCATGGTGTTCATAATGTTTCTTTACGTGTTCTATCATCGCTGAACCAATCAACGAGCAGAAAGGTACCCAGCGACCGTTTTTGACGCTGTTTATCGGTCTCTCGATACTTCGTAGCGTCGGCTACGTATCTGAACTTAAGCGGGTCGAAGTATAGGAAGCCTAGATTTAAGATAAGGGAGCTACTCATACCTAGAAGATCGTTTGCACTTTATTGGCAGTGCATCTCCACAGATTGGCTGCACGAGGAGAATATCTGGAAGAGAGGCCGAGCAAATGCAAGAGGCGCTTGTAGACGATTGACGCTTTCGCTCCTTCTCTCACCTTGTGTGCCAGCGATTTCGTAAACCATGTGACCAGCGGCTTGTTGATAAACAACCGTCTGTTCGCGTGATATCTGCATTCATCCCGCTTTATAAGAAAGGTGTCGTGAAGATATTTCAAGGGGATGATACTCTGAACAAGGGAGTACCAGTTCCTGCGCAATGACGCCAGTTTCCAATAATGATCATTCTGATCAGTTCATCTATCACAATAACATCGTAACACCAACACAACAATCTATTATAAAACCGTTTTCCTTGCTGAATCTCAGTGCCCAGAGAAGCCTTGTCAATAAAGTGATGATTTTGAAAGTTTCTTCACATATAACCCAGACGTCAAAGTCGTCGCAGACGTGGCTTCACGCGAAATCGTTCCCCCTTGTAGTAGCGCAAATTCACACGAATAGTTAACCAGACCGAAACTCAAGGAGGAGTTGCAATTGTGTTGAAAAAAGGTTTTAGGGTATACATGGTTCCTCACAACACAGGTATTGAAATGGTCTGCATTATAATTCACTGGTGTCAACTTGTATGCTCCTTGTGCATTCCTATAGACCTCCTAATGCTGACATTTCTGTTTTAGAAGAAATTGCACTACTTCATGTGCGAGCACAGCGAAAATATGCTCACATTATAATGTGTTTGCGCGACTTTAACCTGCCGGGATAAATTTGGACTTGCTCTGTGTGACCTCAGATTTACTCCGAGATACCGCTTTTCTTGCGATTTAAAGCAGATTGTTAAAAAACCAACCAATACTCTATATCGGAAAGCTCCATCTCGATTCTTGATATTACTTTTTCTTTCCGATTATGTTAGTCAATACCAATTTACAGTCGATATATTACCAGGAATCTCGGATCACAATTTTGTGCTCCTAAAAAAGTCTTATGTTACGGGCAACCGCGTGTGAATTAAAAAAGCCTTACCTCGATTCCAATAGTGCTCAGGATGATAGCATCTTAGACGTTCTTGAACTAGGTACGACGACTTTAGTAAAATGCATAACAATGATCTTACGCCTGTCGACCAACTATGGTTGCTCTTCAAAAAAATACGGCTCATAATGTATCAGATGTACCTACCGCAGAAAATAAAAAAAGGCTAAATATACACAGCCCCGTGGGCAACACGCGAAATACTCAGTTAAAACATCGTGCAAGACGCTCACTCGCGCGTGTACCCAACCTGTACACAACGCCAACACTGTCGATACGTTAGGAGCTACACACAAAAATAAAATTATCTATTTACCACTTCACAATGTAAAAGCACAACTTTCTCTGTAATTGCCGAAAAGTTTGGATGCTCGTTACACACACAAACTAGTGCAAAAACTTAGCGCGGAACAACATAGAAATTACAGACCCCTACTAAGTTTCGACGGCCTTTAATGATTAGTTCACTTCCGTGTTCCTTCGCTCTAACGGCCAAGCTACCGAGTTTACAAGGCGCTGGTATTGAAGTGCAGACCTATTCAACGAGGTGGGAATCTTCTTTCTTTTGCTTCATAGACACAAAGAAATCGACCGGGCCTGACGATATACCAAACGCATTCCTTTACAGGTACTACAAAATGGTGTGAAAACTACTATCCCATATCATTTTAACAAAAGCTTATAAAAGCAGAAGTACTTGGGCCTGGAAAATTGCTAGAGTAACACCTGTTCCACAAAGCGGGTGATAAGTTCCTCGTTTTTAACTATCATGCAATATCCGTGTTGTGTACTGCAAGTAAGGTAATTAAACATTTTGTTTAAATACCGCGACGCCCAACACTAAAAGCAACAACTTTCTTGGGTAACCAGCACCCGGTTTTCGACATGGTTTCTACAGTCACAACTACTCCACACGAGCACCGAAATTTTGTAAATTCTGGACAAAAACGGACAAATCGTTGCCGTTTTTTTCAGAAAATCTTTTGCCGTGTGTTTTACCATAACCTAATGTTCCAACTTAGTGATTTACTAGAAAACGGCCAAATTCTTCATTGGCTTGACTTGTACTTATCACATAGGCAGCAATACGTTCAAATAGACAGAACCAACTCGCATCTAAAAACGTTTGATAGGAGTCCTCAAGATACCTTGTTGGGCCGCTTCTCTTTCTAATTTATTTAAACGACCTGGCGCTAGCGTCCACCTACTCACTTTACCATTTTATTTATTTTCCTACAGACGGTGTTTTACGTACTTATATATTTAGTCAACAGGATATCAGGTAACACTAAACGATTTACTGCTTATCGTTTCTTGGTGGTGTGTATCTTGACAAATGAGCTAAATACCGCAAGTGCTTTACCTTAAACTATTATACACAAAAAGCGCCAACCGGTACAGATATAAAATTAATAACCTGATATTAGCCCTAGGTACGCGGTTTAATACCTAAGAATAATTATAACTTATAATCTAAATTGCAAGAAACACATTACTAGCATTGTCTCGACGGCTACAAAAAGGCTATGGTGGTTACGACACGAGCAAACATGGCACTAACAAAGCAAAATTGGTAGCCTACACATCCTTTAATAAGACCGCTACAAAAATACGGAGACGTTGTCTGGGACCCACACAGAAACCGATACCAAATGCATCGAGCAGATTTTGAAAAAAGACGCTTCGATTCATTTATCACGCATATGGAAGAAACGTCTCGGTCACTGAACTTCTGAATCATTACTGGGCTCCCTACATTAATATCTCCACCACAAGCTTCATCGACTTAAGCTTCTTTTTAACATAGTCAACAACCAAACAGGACTGAACTTTGCCGACTATGCAGTTTAACTTTAGCGCGACCGACTGGGAATAAACATAACAAAAACAATACTGATGCCTCAATGCACGACAAACGCATATCGACTTCTTCTTTTTTCGAGAACGGTAACTTCGTGGAACGATCTTCCTGGTGACGTGGTCAGTATAACATCCCAGGATGTCTTTGTACCTTCGAGTCGCACTTGCTTGAAGTGAAGTGTGTTTATTTTGCTTGTGTTTTTAAATATCTCTTCTAGAAGTTCACAGACACACCCGCTATTTCTATCATATCTTACAGCCGATTACGGCGCCTTTTTGTTTACATCTACTTCTAAAAGCAACGTTTTTGTCTGTAAGTTGGTACTATTCACTCCCGAGTGTAGCAGTTTTCTTTTTCACCAATACCATCAAGTGTATGTACTTGCTATATGCCTTATTAGTTTCTCTTTTTGACGCTTTTGTTCATGTCGAGGATGTCACCTTATATAAAAAAAACAGTATAGCAACCGCCACTGGCTGCTAAAAACAGCCGGCAGTATTGAATAAATAAAGAAACGTTATAAAATTAGAGCCACTTTCTTTAGAACGGTGTATTCCGGAAGAAGAGCGAAGATATAGCTTCAAACATCATCTCCTGCAGTCTGAAGAACTTTTACGAGCGTAAAACGGTAACGTTTACGCTTCGCCAACTTCACACTCAATTTGCTGCAGCACCACAATCTCCCATAATGATAAAGCGAGACAAGGCAAAAGCAGTACGTGCAAACCGTTTCGGTGGAACTGCTACAACGACACCAACAAGAAAATAAGCTTTCGTTTTGTCTTTTTATAATTCATTTGATCAACTTTGCTCGTGCGTAGACGAACGATACGAACCTGAAGTCAAATGAGTTTCTTCTTTCCGTAAACAACCGCGATTCGTCTTTGGCCGGCTAAGTCAGAACTATCTGGGTTCTCCCCATAAACTTCACTAAACGGCGGCACTTGAATTATCAAGGGTCTCCTCGACAAAGGCGGTGTGCAGATTCTTGACGTCACACATCCGACCTGCGCGGTGGACGGATTGAAGCAGTGGTGTGTCAACATTATACACGCTTAAGGGGGAAAATAAGGCTATACGACAAGGATAAAGAGAAGAAACATACACGACTGGACGGGCACTGTCAGTTGGGTGTGTTTCATCTAACTGTCCTCCTGAAGCCTTGCTGCTCTTCCCACCAATATGTACAACAACTACCAACTAGCTCAGCTATTTACCTTACCCCTACTGGTGTCCAACGCTCGGCTGAACTCGTAGATGGTCGAATGTGTATGCCTGGCTGCAACTCGAAGCACGATAGACAAGGCTCGTGATGAACCCCGACAGTCCTCTGTTCAATCCCCACCCCGCCCTTTTTCATCTGGATGACCGTCCTTCTGGCGTCCGGTCGTATATAGCTTGAAGGTTAAAACACGCCCAACTATTAGTGGTACTTCACTGGCTAAATTTCTCCTCTATTGCAGGACACCAGACGCCATTGGGGCTAATTAACTTCCCGTTGTATAAATATATCAGCAGTGGACATGTATGCACATAGACATTAGTGGACATGTGAACAGGTCCACTGTCGTCTTACTAAGGCCTCTAGGGAGCCGGCTAACCAAGCGACCGTCGGTGTGCTGCTATCTGGTGGAGAATCCGCCCTTCCTCCGGATAGCGCGAGCCTCTGACGCTCGCAGGGTGTTGTGCCGGCATTTTTATCTAGGAGGGACAACACAATATACCCTTCTGAAGTTCAGTGACATTCGGTGGCTAATATAGCAGTTTACTTTATGCCCAAGCAATGGTGGTAATGAACTTGTATTTTATGAGAACACCGTACCTTTCGCAAGCCAACGGCAGGGCGAGGAAGGTGTTCACTGTACGAAAGTTCTTTCTCGGTCAATTCCAGTTTCCATGGCGGCAAAGATGCAACCGGTGACAACGAAGATCAAGCCAACATAGACGCCTCGATAAAATTCTATACGAAAAGGGCTCTAGAACCGGAGTACAGATAGGCTGAGTCAGAATCAGGAATTAACGTTTTAGAAGCTCCTATGTTCGATTCCTTTGACGCATCGTACTAACCCCCCTAATCTACAGACCTCGCATCATCCGCTTAAAAAGCATGCTTGTAATTCTTCACAGTCACTAGAAGGCCGCCTACTGGTACGCTGGGCAACCTCTCTCGGACAAAAAAAAAAAAAAAACTGGAAAGTATGAATTTGAAGGGTCTATAAGTCCACGCCTGAAAATACAATTAGTCCAACCCTACAGCATTCTCATCAAAAAGGTGTTGCTGGACTGCATGTGATTCCAGGAAAATGATAGCCATTTCCTTTTAGTATGTTTTTGTTCACTAGCAAGCAAGTTTAGTACTGATTTTATATCATGAGATGGAGAGAGAGGTGGAGGAGGAGGAAATTGAGAAAACATCAACAGCGGCTCATAAGGTTAAAAAACGGGAAATGGGAAAGGGGGGGGTGATGCAAGAAACTTTCTTTTTTTAGTATAAAATGAAAAGCTTTGGTTTTTTTTTCTTCTTGGTGTAGCTGGACATAAAAGACTTGAGCGAAAAACTGATGGGCTTTGACCTGCATACGAGAAGGAGAACTCGCTGATAAACAAGCTCAGAAAAAGACAGAAAATGGGCTGGTTTAAAAAAGATCCCCTCGGGTGGTCGAAATTAATTATCATTTATAACTTGGGCGTGCTGATATACCCTTCGTTGGTTTGGCGTAAACACCCCAAATTTGGCTTTATTTTTACACAAGAAGGTATTCTGCCTATTGCTGCAACACCTTGAAGGGACTATGAACCAATTTTGAAAATAAGTCCATCCACCGCGCCTTGTAAAAGGTGTGGAAGAAAACAAAAACACAAAAATGAAGGCCAAGAAATGGTTTCGCTATAGAACGTTTTAAAAAACCTGACTTTTTTGCATCTTCTTTCAGCTAAAGCTCTTGCCTTTTTCAGCATTCATCTGCGTTACCAAACGCTGAGCCAAATCCACGTCGCCTATTGGATAATAGCCAACTTCGCATGACACCGCGATCACAAACATAATTAGCGCGTGAATGTTTCTTAAAAAGGTTGTTAAGGAATAATATTATCCCCATTTTGTATAATAGTGAGCGATGTGGCGGAAATTGCGCCGAATTTTATAATGCTTGGGTATGCGCCATCTGTCCTGTGGTAAACGAAGCAAGAAAGGAGTAAGTCTGCGCCTGCGCTCTTTCGCGGTTTCTGCTATCTGCTGAAAAATATGGCGTCGGTGGTGATGTGACGTGGTCAATCGGTGACTGTGTTTCCATGAAACTATCGCTGACTGAATTCTCGTTGTGTGCCCCGATGATCACCCAGGACGTCCTGAGCAGAACATTTATTTACTTGTGCGGCGATGTTCTGGCGGCAACCTCAAAAAAACAGGAAAAACGCTCGTGCCATTGTGTTTGTTTCTTTTACTACAGTGGTGCTACTATTTTGTATGCGTCCCGGAGACATCACCCGGATTTATTTGTTTACGCATTCCATGCGTGTACTCAAGTTAAGGTATTCCTGGCGTGTACTGCGTTTAAAGGCGTGTATGAAGGTACGAATTTTGTACGCTCTCTCATCACACGAGAAAAAGTGATTCGTGTTAGCATTCGTGAACGCTCGCAACGTCTGTGTGATCACAAAATCAGGATTTCTACGTCGCTATATTTCTGTTAAGATTTTATCGTTTTACGGTGTAGAAGACGCGTGTGGTGAGATTTGTGCCTTCGGTGGTCGTGATCGTTCGACTGACCATCTTTTCTTTTCTCTTTTCATCACTCTGCCCTGCGATCCTATCTCAATAAAATAAGTTCAATAACGCTTTTGGCTGTTTTTGCTACACCATTGAGTGGCAGCGCGTCCCTTCTCTTTAAGTATACCCATGGCTTATTTGACGGTGATGGAGAACAGGCTGTAGTGCTGACGACCTGCTGCGCTTGTTGCAGGGTTGCAGGTGTACGCGCGGCGTAGAGCGGTTGTTCGGTCGCTCCGGTCATAGCGAACGCGTCATAGCTGACGTGCTCGTTGCAAGTGCCCGAATCGTTTATGCAGTTCAGAGCTTAAAAAAACGGCTACCGGTTTCACCGCCTGCTTTTCGAACCGCGTCGGCACTTCGCGAAAGCTTATCGGTTTGAGAAGCACCAGATGTAATGAAATCTGTGCATGCTCGCACTTAATATTCCATTGGAGTCACCACTCCTTGTATTCTGACGCCGACGAGGAACAGGTTTCATCCGGAGAGAATGCTTCACGCTTTCCAGCAGGCGTACGCGATTGTATGGAATAGTCCCATGCTGTCGTAACAGCGGGCGCAACATATACAGTGAATTGCTCAGCCTTGACGTCTCCATGGCTATCAGGGTGATGAGAAGTGCCAGTTCATATTATATGTCGTTGGCATCGGCCCCACCAACGCAGTAAATCCGTGTAGTAAACCTACCGGCACACCGCCAACTCGCCGCTAACGCTCCCGGTATCCTGTCCTAGTGCTGAGAGAACTCCCGGTTCCGTGCCCAGAGCACGTCACGACTGCAAAATTACTCCGCCTGGCTTATTTTGCGGTGAGTTACAAAGAAAGAAGAGCTCGATATGTCAATATTTTGTCGTGTAGAAGTCAATAAACTGAAACGAAAACGAATGCCTGTTCGGCGTTCAGTGAACGATGGTGGTAGGTTTAATGTTAGGAGTTCGTTTGGCTTAAAAGTAAAAAAGGTCTTTCATGGTCCCTTTAAAGGTGCTTGCGTACAACGATATTGACCAGGACTGACTTTTCGCCTCACACAAAGCTTACCGGTATTATGGGGCCCCAGCATATTTTGCACGCAACGCCACTGACCGAAAAGCTTATCTGTGTCGCCACCGCCATGCCACGGATAAAAGCGGACGCGCTTTTTCTTTCAGACTCCCTTTTTTTCAAAACTTGATGACAAAGTTGGCTGGAGCCGCACAGATGGCATTGTCAATAAGAGTGATACCCTTGATTTCATCAATGAAATTTCGGCGGTCCCCGCGGTGACGATATTTAAATGTGTATCGCAGAGCGGACACGAGGACCTGCGTGAGCACTCAGGTTGCATCTCGTGGGAATGAATGCCTCGACGTGAGACCGAGCAGTAATTTCAGTTATTGCCTCGAAAGCCAACGGACCACCGAACAAAAAGCTACCAGATGCTGCTTGACGTGGTCTGTGGACCGTTTCTAATTTGTTAGGAGGATATCTATATTCAGGATACAAAAGCAAACTAAATTCAAAAATAAAGATGCGTCGGATATTCAAATATAAAATAATAAAGTTGCATACTCTCAACCTCTATAACGTTACACAAAGCGAAGCAAACACAAAATCCTATACGCAACTTTGAAAAATTCGGCATCTATTTGCGGAAAGTTATGCAGAAACAAACGTTGCAGACGCTACTTCTTATAAAAGCAATATACAAAAATCATATGAATGTAAAATTAAGAACAAAATTTCAACTATATACCAAATTAAATTACCGCGTAGCAAAATTTGCATAGTACTAACTTGTAATATTAATACACGAAACGCAAATAGATCTATGAGTTGGGGGTGCAAAAATGTTTCCCTTTTTCTCCCTTTTTCCTTAATTAAAACAAATCACAAAAAAGGAATCAGTAATGGGATTCCCTTCGTATTAGAAATTTCTATAATAATTATAAAAATAAATAAATAATGAACGTAAACGATCTTTAATTGCCTGATGAGTATAGGCAGCGCGAGCTCGTAATATATTATTTATTTTGCAAAGGACGGAGCCTTTATACGATGAGGAGGCCAGTCGAATACCTTCAAGATAATACATAGGAACAAAACATGCGCAGAAGATGAAAAGCCACTGCTGTGCAGCCATTTATGGTCACACATGGCGGTTCCTCTGGGACAGCGTCCAGCGCACTCTTAAAGCAGTGTTCCTCTTGACCATACATTGCATTCGTTTTCCGTCACTTGAGAACGAAGCTGGAATCCCTACAGCATGTTCCAGGTCCTTGGTCTACACAGCCATAGCCTCCTTTATACGGAGAAAGCCTGGCACGTCGCGAAAAAAAGTGGCCGCCGAAAGTAGGAGAGGAGGGGCGGGGAATCGGGAGCGGAGGGAAGCTAGACTGCTAGCGCCACACAGGCGCGAGCGGCCAAACGAGAAACAGTCTTTTTTTTTTTCGGAATCGCGGAGAAGAGCAAGTCAGCGTCAACCCTTCTTTTTCGCCGTCCTGCGTCCGCATCTCCGCAGCGGTCCGGTCATCGCTTTCGTTTGCGTTGGAGGTTGTGCGACGAACTGCCCGGAAAGGTCGGTATCTGGTGCTGGAGTGTTCGGCGATTCATGGGCCATATCGCCAGTTTCCCCTTAGGTTTGAACGAAGTCAAAGATATACTTCGTTTGATCTTACGTGCGAGCAGAGGCAGTGCTAGGCGTGCGGGCCGAGCACTCATACGTTCGCTGCTTACGCGCCGCTTATCCAGTTGGGTTCCTCAGGCTATCCTCTCATCGCTTCTGCTTCGCCTTCGCTCCCACATAGGAGACCAGATATCGAAGCGCGAGATCGACGCTTTGTGCATTGCTGCTTTGCTCGAGCGTGCGTGCGATGCAGTAACGCAAAAGCGCTGGGCTCGCGCTCTGGCTTTGTTTCAGCTCGCCATGAAGGTGAGACCAAGTAATATGATACGCAGCTTGCTTCCGTGAGCTAGAGAGCAACTCGCGTTTTAGTGCTAAGGACGAAAATAAGAACGTGAAGGACACGGACAGACATGCACACAGTAGTAAATAGTCTGCACCTGTCATTTACGTGTTCACTTTGTAATTAGCCTACCTTATCAGTCTTCGCCGCTTACTCAACGGAGGCTCGAGCGGTAGCAGCGTCACAACAAACATTTTTACTACTACTTTACGAACTGTTTACATTGTTGCGCCTGTAGTCCAGTTGAGCTCGTCCACGTGACGTTCCAAAATGTGGCTAATCGGACACTCCCACTGAAATGACGGTCCTCGGCACCTGGGCGTCGAAACTACTCAGTCAAAACTGTTTGGTTCTTCCGCGGCACGACACGATGGTCCGACAACGGCGCACTCCGCTGGCACACCGACAGCTCTGCCGACGCCGCCGGCATCGTGCGTGTTGCCAGCGCCCTTTCAAATCGCCGCCGTCGCCGCCAGCGCGTTTTCCCGGCGTACGAAAACGACGGTGACCGAAAGCAAAACAAACGTGGTTCGGGGAGCGGCCGCTCATGACCTAAGCGCTCGCAGTCTATCTCTGCCCTTTCTGCTCTGCGCTACCATATTGGTCACCGCTGCGCGCTCCTCCTCTCCCTTTTTCTGCGCGGCCGCTCGCCCCTATGGCTTCGCCGTCGATGTGCCCAGGCTTTCTCCGTATAGGGAGGCTATGACACAGCATTTGGAAGATTTCAGGCCGGTTCAGACACTTGCGTTTGAGTGCGTTTGACTGCGTTGCGTCGAGGACCGAAAGCGAGTCACAGAGCACATCTGTGCTTCGTATAAAGCGTGGAATCCAATTCAAAGAATCATCTTGGCACGCGATATAAGCGGCAGGGATGTCTGGTTTCTCGCTGCCGCAACGCGAGTCAAACGCAGTGCCAACTGTCTGAACCAGGCTTAAGAAGGTTGTGCGTCATGCGGACGTGAACGTCCGCGAAGTCGAAGACAATTTCATTGAAAATGTCGCTTATATTCGCGATATGTTACCAAGCACAACCTCAACCCCCCCCCCCCCCCTGAATGGGATGCCAATTTTGAACGAGTGGGTGCAGCTGAAGAGATTTTAATGTTCTCGCGTCTACCAAAGTGAGGCTGACGTGTTTCAGCCTTGTTTGTTGTGTGTGAGTATTGTCGTGAGGTTTGTTTATGTCAATGCAGGCTATAAATTAAAAAGAAATATCGGTGGCCGAGTGGGTTAGCGCACCTCAGCTCGGAGTGCGGTGTAGCGAAAGCTCACGCTGCAGAACCCAGGAATCTCGGGTTCAATCCCACTCCTGCTCGCCTCTACTGGTATGAGCAGCGTACCGGCGTGCGGTCAAATATCACTATACTGCGTGCTGCAGGTTAAAGATCCCAGGCTAGCACTTGTAGCGCACTGGCAAAATTGCTCATTTACAGCTGAGACACCAGGCGCCCGTTGAGGCTGACTAACTTCCGCCTGTGTAAACTTACATACAACACAATTATTATTATTAAAGTGATAATGTTTTCAACAATATTTATTTTATATGTACTAAACCAAGGATTCGTGTAGAGAAGCCGTGCTCAATGGCAATATAACGAAGCACCTTTTTTGAAGTTACATAGGTTTTTGCACGTTCATTTGAGTACTTTTTCCCCAAACAAGATGACAATAATTGATGTAAGGCTGAAAGAGTGAGCAGTAAACTTGTAAATTCACATTAACTGTAAAAAATGGCAGCAGTGGGACATTTCCATACACCCTTTTGAGCTTCATTACAAGATAATCAACATGATCACTCTCCAAAATATGTTTTAAAAATATTTAGAGCATTGTTTGTTGTTTAAATAAGACAATTGATAGAAAGCCTATTATAAATATTAAATAGAGCTTTGTTCTTCGGTCGAACAGCTATAGCTTTTGTTTCCTGGATGTTAATTGTTACCACATTGTTGTTGAATTATATAAGAAACCGGCTAAGGATATCGTTTGCGTCTGCTAATTATTCTTCCGCAATTGTTTCTGCGAAAAATAGGTTTGTATCCTCAACATATACAACGTATTAAATTGGCAACTGCAATTTACAATCTCTTTAATATATGCCTATAGTAAATAACAATAAACCAAGTATACTTCCTGGGGAACAGTGCATCGCATGAGCAAAGGTGATGCATGACCAACGATCAAAACACATAGCATACATTGCACTAAGCAATATTGTAAATTGGACGGAGCTACACCTCCCACGCCATAGCAGCATATATTATAGAGGAGTATTTTAGGGTCACAATTGAAAACGAGCGTGTTGGTTAAAGGATAATAACTTGAATGTATAAAACAGCGAGGACGAGGATGGGAACAGGACATCTTTCTTTTTGAAAGATGTCCTGTTCCCGTCCTCGTCCTCGCTGTTTTATACTTTCAAGTTTGTATATTTTAGGGTGAATGTATTGAAATGCCTTGCTAAATCTGTCAACATACCAAGGGTAAACAGCCGATTTTCTATATCCGTTTGATTAATTTATTTTTGTTGGAACAAGACAGACTTTGTTTGCCTTTCTTTGCAGAAACCAAATTGAAAATCAGATATCACAAAAGTTTTATTAAAAAAAGTCTAGACGTTTAGTCTAATTGTTTTCAGCCCTTTAGAAAAAATTGGAAGTACAGAACTAGACGTATAGTTTGTTGGCACTTTTCCAACTCCTCCTTTAAATATCACCGATACTTTAGCTAATTTAATTTTCTGATGAAATGACCCACGTGGCAAGGTAAGGTTGTAGATACGCGCCTAGCAAGAGGCGATAATATCTAGTACATATTTTACTGCCTTTGCCACAAGGTCTACTATTGTCGAGGCCTGTAAACGTGGTACATTTACAAGTATTTTTAGTCAATCGGTTCTAAAAAAGAGTTCTGTGTACACTATATGCCAGGCACGTAGCCAGGATTTTGTTTAGGGGGGGGCCCGCCCGTGACAAAATGACATATGAGGGAGGGGAGAGGAGGTCCCGGCAGAAATGAAGTTTTCGGGGGGGGGGGGCACCATGGGGCCCGGAACCCCCCCCCCCCCCCGAAAACCCTCGATACGTGCCTGCTATATGCTATAAAAAATTTGAAGCATTAATATTATGTAGAGGTTGGTTTAATTTCATGAAGTCTTAATCGAAGTGTTCTGCTAGCGATGCCCCACACCCATTTCTCCCATCAACAGAAAGTTCGCCAATTGCTTTATGCCGTCTGCCGGGGTCCATGGATTTCGTCCATGGATTTCGAAACAATTTCTGATCGATTTTTGCTTTCCGCAATTTTGATGAAAACGTTGGGTATCATACTAAAATTTAGCTTTTCGGAACTAATATGTTAGTCGGTTGCGAAATGGCTTGAATACGGTCAATTTATCGTAATATCTCGACGTTATAAGGAAATTATTTAAGCAATTCTTCTTTTTAACATTCTGGGGTGCAGAAGAAGGGTCCAGGGCTTTTTAATTTTTTAGTGATAAGAGATTTATTGGCACGAAACAGGTGCACAGACGGCAGCGTACCAGGGAAAGCAGATAGGCAAAAATACTTACGACAGAGAGCCTGCTAGCCTGCCGCCATGTACGTTGCCTTTGTGAACCTTGGAATATTCGATGTGTAAACATTGGTGGCCATGTTCATAAATGTGTTATAAGCCTTATCTATACATGTTTTAGAATACAGTAAACCCCAATTAGTGCTCACAATTTCGACCCTAAAATCTTACAAATCACGTTCGGATATGCTGAGAAAAACATACGACACTCTAATTTTATTACAGAAGTGCCACAACCGCAGGATATGAATAGTGGATTATGATCACTAACATCACTAATGGCTGTATCAGCCTCATGGACATATGTGCTGATATTGGTAATAAAATGGCAAGCACACTTAAGGAGAAATATTTATTAGGGAGACTGGATAACATTCATGAAGCCAATTGAACTGATTATGTTATCTAATTACAGTGAGAAGGTCGAGTGTAGCAGTATGTTTACGTTTGTCTCCTGCAAGTAAAATGGTTAATTTATTTTGCGATAGAAATTCAAGATACTTATCTAGAAAAGATATAATCTTATCAAAACATTCCGATTGCGGCCTATAATCTACAGAAACAAATTAAGTAATTACTTCTTGCAGTCAGTATTGCAAAGTCATGCCATTTAAGTTTCCATCGCCAAAGTTCACACCTAATGTTTTGTCGAACGTGGATAAAAACACCTCCACCGAGTTTTCTGTGACGTTTTAAATAAAGATGATTACCGCCTCGAAAAACATACAAATCATCGTCCTCGTGATACATTGTTGAGGTTAGCATACGGACGTTGAACTACAGTGCACTTAAATACGGGGGAGCGTTGCAATCTGAGCGGCTCGCATGAGGCTCCCGGTGTAGATCGCGACAGGTGTCGACGCCGGCGCACCGCTATATGGTGGGGTGGTAACGTTAGCGATAGGCGCACTTGCCAACGGTTGCGAACGCTTGATGCAATATTCGCGAGACTTGGTGGGCTGCGGCGAACTTCTACTATCATGACGACTGCATCGCGGCGATTGTTGTCAACACACGCAGCCTCACGAGCTTCTATTGACGAGCCGCATCGCACATTGTTGTACATTGTAGTCGAACATACATTCGGGTAGTGACTCGTACCCAATAGACCTGTTGTAAAATTACCCAAGCATCAAGGAGAATGTTGGGAATGTAATTCTACGCTCCGCCAGCGCTCTTCTCCACCCTATACACCGACGCGCGGCGCACTCCGTTTACAAACACGGCAGGAGCGCTTCGCACGTGCAGGGAGGGGGGGGGGAAGGAAGAGCGACGGCTGCCGCCGTGTTTTACCAATGCGACGCGGGCTGACAGGCTACCTCTACATGGATGTGACCATGGCGCATCGAATTGAGTTGCTCATTGAATTCACTTTAACCACTGCGTTCGAATGGATTTGAATCGACCGGTGGCGACACCTCGCGTCAAATGATTACAGCGCACACCACGTGGTCTGTAGGGGGGAGGGGAAGGAGAGGAGGGTCGAGTCCATCGGTGACTACGCTGCCTGCACGGTGGCACAAAACGGAGAGGGCGCAAAGTTTGAAGGTCATCTTAGTCTTTCTCTCCTCCCTCCCTCCCCCTTCCCCGTCCTTCAGACACCCGATTCGATCCGCTAGAGTTTACATAGAGGTCTCAATTCGGCTTGAAAATCTCAAACCAACCTCTTCAAACGGATCGGATCGGACTCGATTCGATCCGCTTGGCTAGCAAATCGAGGCGTTTGCATGGGACGATTCCATATGCTAACTCAATTCGATGCGCTACTGTCGTATCCATGTAAACACAGCTATAGTTTACATGTATGCGACCGTAGCGCATCGAATTGAGCTAGCGCATTGAATTCACTTTAACCGCTGCGCTTACGTGAATTCGAACACACCGGTGGCGACACATCGCGACGAATGATTACAGCGTACCCCACGTGATCTGTTTGGGGGGATTAGTGGAGTCCATCGGTGACTACGCGGTTTGGACGGTAGCACAAAACGGAAAGAAGGAGGGGAGCAGAGTTTGAAAGCCATCTTTGTCTTTCTCCCCTCCCTCCCTCTCTCTCTTCCACCGTCCTTCAGACACTCGATTTGATTCTCTAGAGTTTACATGCAGGTTTCTATTCTGCTTGAACCAACCTCTTCAAACGGATCGGACTCGATTCGATGCAATTGGCTAGCGAATCGAGACGTTTACATGGGACGATTCGATACGCTAACTCGATTCGATGCGCTACTGTCGTATTCATGTAAACGCAGCCAGCGAACCGAAGCTCCTGCGGCGTTTCTTGCTTCTTTTGCCATGTCGTATTTTGTTATTTCTTATGTCTGACTACTGGCGCTCGCTGCCAGAGTTTGAGCAGCAGCGATACAGCGAAAGCATGTACGCTGACGGCGTTGCCTTCGAGGATCCCTGCGCCATGAGCGAGGAGCGCTGGCGCTACGACGTCAAGTCGGCCAAGTTGCTGCTGCCAACCTCCATGGCGCAGGTGCACGTTGACGTCTACTTGGTCTTCGCCGAGCTAATTTACGGCCGAAACGGTGCAAGCGTACAAGTCTATCGAAGCCTACAACTACATCGTGTCTGGTAAGAACTAGTTAAGCACTATCCGTGCGAATAAATCGGGAGTCGTTCGTGTCGGAAATTTTACTGCACCTTTTTACGCCATTGGCTCAGTAGGAGATTGGAAGCTCTGGAAGCATCAGGGTGCCGTGCTGTGCGTCGTCCGAGCCAAGGTGATGCCGTCGCAGCGGGCAGCTGTTACACCCAACGATGCCTGGGTGTATAGTAAGCAACCGAAGAACTCCTGGGCGGCAACTTGTGTGCAAACACCGTAGGAACGAAGTCCAAGTGGCCTGGGCCAGATGATGGTTTCCCTACGCATAGGAGTGCATCAGTGCTGGGAACACAGATTGCAGTGGAAGTTGCACGCTTACCTTCAATGAAGGCTTGCCACACAAGCGGTCGTCCGGGCGAGGCGTTCTTTTTTGCGATTACACGCAGATTATCCATTTACTGCGTCTGTCAGCGTTCGCCGGATAATTGTAGAAGCTTATTCTACAACTTTTGCAGTACCTTTCGGCACAATCAACAGCCATGCAGCTTTGCGGCATGCCGAAATGCTGCGTCGCACATGCAAAGCTGCCCGCTGTTTTGCCCACACCTGGCACGCCTGACTGATCCGGCGCGATCGCAGCACCGCCGCAACTCTGTGACGTCAATCCCGCGCATCGATGTGTAGGGAGTATTCACTGGCGGCAATAACTGTGTGCGCGACTGCTGAGCGCGTGCTGCTGGCGAGCTTCAACGGTTTTCTTGCAACGTGCATTCCACACTATCAAGATTGTTGGTCTTACCAGCCTATTAATGTGAGCTCCTTCTGAGCATACGCTCTAAACAGCGCCCTCAAATATGGCGTCCAGTGAATACCCTTTATAAAAGGTTCGAAGTAAACAACCAAAAGGAGGCTTTGACAAACGTGCGTGCTAGATGAAATTTGATTTAAACTTTTGCTTTAGAAAATAATTAGTTCAGACGCCAGCACGTGCAGCGCGTGTGACCACAGCCGCAGCATGCTCCATGGAGCTTGGGTACTTTATCAAAGATATGTATTGCTACGATGATGGGAATATTTGAAGCTGATATGAGCGAGTATCCTGTGCTTTGTCAACCCCAGCGCGTGGCTACAATAAACATTGGCGGCAATTTAATCGGTTTCAGATCACGTGGCCGCTCTGGCTGTAAGTTGAGGGGGTGAACGGGTGAACGCTGCTTGTTTTTCTCTTTTTAACGAGTGCCGTTGCGTGTACGAAAGAAAAAGAACAAAAATTGAAGCGTGTTTTATAGTTGAACAATTTAAAGCGGCATTTACTCAAAGCACGAAAGGTTTTGCATCGCCCCTTTAAAAGTTGAGTGTAGCGGGCGCTCTTTGCTTCCTGAAATGCCTTCATAGCGCGAGAGTTCATGTCAGTAGCCTGCGTCGATCGCTATCAAAAGCAAACAACTCGGGCTCATATCCGCAGCCGCAGTTGGTGCTAAGCAAAGACGCTGGGCAAGCAGCGTGCGAAAGCGAAAAGGAAGCGCGTTTTGACACGAGGAAAAAGGGAAAACGGAAAGACACGCCACGGGAATTAAAGTCAGAGCGGACAAAGTGACGGGATAAGTATATAATGTAAGGATGCGAAAATGGATGACTGCAGCCGGCTGGGCAATCGACGGCCCGCTGAAACCGGCCACCGCTCCGTTATTACGACGATCGTGATACAGCCTATACAACCGCGCGATACGCTCCCGTCGGGGCCAAGCCGAGCGGAACCTCGTTTATTTGTCAATTCTGGAGCCGCCGGCGCGGAAAAACGGACTGCCGTAAGGATAATCTTTGCAGCGCCAGACGAAAGAAACGTGAGATATACTTTTGAGAAGAAAGAAACCCGAAACGCTGTGTACCGAAGACGGGAACGTGGGTGTGGTCACTGAGAGCTTATAAAGCCCGAGGCTTTTTTTTCAAGCTTCGGGGTTTGTTGTAATAAGCGGTATTGGGTTCCGAGTATCTTGTCATTGCTCCGCAACCGATAAGATAAGAGCATTATAAGCGATGAATACCGGGCATCGAATTGCTGGACAAGAAGCGGGAACATAAGTCGCGCCCTCGCGCAAAATGTGCAAACAAAACGAATGATAAGAATTATATGACGGCTGTATTGGAAGGCGATTTTTTTATCACTATGAAACATTGCTTCGTAAATTTTCGCTGCATAAATTGGCCGTAAGAAGGCAGTACAGAGAATTTGTATTCCTTCACAAAGTTGTGTCATGGCAGGGTAAATTCGGCGGCTTTATTACAAACTACTGAGTTTCATGTTCTTGCTTCTCCGTTGCGATCCCATCGTCAAGGATACAAATTGCTTATGGTTCACTAAAATTTAACCTCGACATATTTTCATCCACTCATGAGTTTCTGTTAAATCTTACGTGACTAGATGTCGCATGACTTTTATTGATTTAACTTTGTTGTTTCCTGCATTTTTAGGTTTTACTCCATGTATGTTTAGTGCACCACACTGTAAACCGAGGGGTTGTTTGTGGGCACGAGAAAAATAAAACAATTTATTATTATCATTATTAGTAGTGAGTTTTGGGGTTATATCCCGCCAATAATGTTCCCACACTATCGTGTTGATATAGGTGTACTTTTGCAGAAAGAATAGACAGTATAAGGACGCAGTCACTGCTCACGCATCTTGCAAAAGACGCGGTGTTCTCGCTGCACACATGAGGAGAGGATTATCCGCGGATATGCCATAAGCATGGTCGAAGCACGTTTGGTTCGTGCATATGTGTGCTTAGATGATGACTGTAGAGAGTGTTGAAGCATGTACTAAGGCTTTTTAAAGCTACCCCCAATCGCAAAATGTCGTTCGTCCGTTCTTTTGTCCGTCCGTCCCTCCCTGCCTTTCCCGCTAAATATGGCGAAGAAGTCGGTATCACGAGACCCATACACGAATTCAATTTCTCGGCTAAAATTAGCGGAACAAATCACGTCACGCGACCCATGCGCCGATTCAGTATCCCCGCTATATTTGGCGGGAAAGTTGCATCACGTGACCTGGACATCTGGAGGAATTGGACGGCACGTGACGCATACGTCAACTCACTTTCGCCGCTGAACTTGGCGGAAAAATTTACGTCTTGCGTCCAAAGTCGTTGCGGAATTGGTGTGTAATGCGTCTTGCGCCACATTACACACCAATTCCTTATACGAAAAAAAAGAAAACTCAAACCGAAATGGTTTGAGCTTTCTTCTTTTTTTTTCGGATTGTTCCCCAGACCAGACAGATTTCTGTCGAAGATGTTTACTTTCAATTCCTTATAATGCGTTTCATGCATCTAGAGGACTTTAAAAGTAAAAGTCGCTGCTTTTGTTTCTTTTTGTGACCAATGAGACCGTTACAACCGATCATACAAGCAAGAAACACCCCTCATACTGTATGTGCAGATTCACTCTTGTATGACGTAAAATCTTGACCGGTTATAACAAAGTCGACGGGAATTTGAAATCACTTCGCTATATCCGTCGTGTCCGTCGGTACGTCATAGGTACTTTGTCGCTAGCGCTCCGAACGCCTCTTGCGGCACGCCACGACGGATTCTCTGCGTGTGATGCGGAAAAGCCGCTTC
The DNA here is from genome assembly GCA_037355805.1 of Ixodes ricinus. Lineage (NCBI taxonomy): Eukaryota > Metazoa > Arthropoda > Arachnida > Ixodida > Ixodidae > Ixodes > Ixodes ricinus. The sequence goes on along the minus strand of JAZHYW010063579.1, from coordinate 221 downwards.
CCCGATAAGGAGAGGGGGACCATACGACGATGCGGAGGCTGCCACCAACGGCCTTTGCAGCACCTCTGCGGCTCGTTCTGGGTGGGCTGCTTGTCCGCGGCAGCAAAGTGCGGTGGTCTGTGACTCGGGAAACCTTCAGAATTGATGTTTTTTTATTACCAGAAAATTTAATAATGCGAAAGCATTAACTGTCTCATGGAGCGAACTGGCGTTATCAGCTT
>JAZHYW010063576.1:0-23859 GCA_037355805.1 Ixodes ricinus | reverse complement strand
TTTTCATTTAACCCTGGAAGCCTTCGGAGTTCTCTATAGCTACGTGGTCATTTAGACTACAGGGGTAACCGGATTATAAAATCCGAAACTGGCCCCAGGAAGATGTCAACGACCGTGCCAGTTCGGTTCGCTGCAATAGTCGAATCGCAGCGAAATGCGCGCTTCAAAGTGCATATCTTTTTTTAAAAAAAATATATAAATAATTGTTTCGATGCAGAAGATAGATATAGATGCCAAAGGTACCTCGGAGTTGTATGCTGGCTAACTCCAGGACTTCCTAGGGCGTGGCCGATTATGTTAACGCTCTCGCTTTGTGATTGGCTCCCCGGCGTTCTGATCTCGCTAATGTCGCGCTCTCCTTACTGGCCGCGCGGCGATAATAAGATTATTGAAAACGCCACATTCCGCGCCTCTTAAGCGCACGAAACGAACAAAAGTGCGGACTAAAGTGTTTACCTTCTAGAAGGTTGTATTCAGACTCGCTCAGGATGGTCGGTCTGGCCGCAATCTGCGATGCACCAGTTTCCTCCTCGCTGCATTCTGAAAAGATAGAGAAGAACAGAAATGCGTCATCCGGATACTGAACGTCGACTGTCGGCACTGCACAACCTACTTTAAACTAGTATAACTTAAAATAAAATAATTATCCGGTATCCGCTAAAGCCGCAGTCGGTGCTTCTTTTAATTGCGGAGTTTCTGGGTTACTAAAAAAAATGTAACTGGGAGAAAGACGTGGTCAAAGTTATTCTTGGTTTGACACTTGATGCGAGTTTGCCTCACCTTGCGAATCCCAAGTAAGCAGAAACAGAAAGTGTTAAATGATTGAGATGGAAAGAAAGCGACTGTATTGTTTCAGCAGTGATTAACATATTCGTTCGCTCCAATGTTTAATACGAAGAGTGCTGGCTGCGTGACCGTCCACAATCCTTCGCGAATATCCGTGTCCAGGAGAACATTCATCTGTGCGATGGTTGACATACAAACAGGATTTTCGTTCATAACTTACGCGCATGTATACAAGTTTAAATGAACCAAAAAACTAGTTATAATGACAAGCATATTTATAGATTTAATAAAAATATCAGCTTAGACAGGGTCTTCGATATTTTGCTACGATCAAGCTTCACTTCGATTCATGATAGCACGATTTCCCTCAGACATGGAAACATTTCAAAAGTTACTTGCCACGGAGTTTCCACACGATTAAAGGTTGACAGCAAAAACATAGAAAACAAACCCCAGAAAAAATGTTCTTCATTGCCTGAAAAGCGCGCCCACAAAAGCGATAGAAATAGACCATCCAGTCTCATAGTCCACGTTATTGGCCACGAACGAGTGTGACGGTAGTTATTAAACAAAATATATACAAAATGAAAAAGTAGAACGTACTATCAGGCCAGGAGATCGAGCAGTCACGCTAGCGGTTCAGTTCAAAGACGGGGAAAACCTACATAAATAACGAGTTTCTTTTTGACGCAGGCGTCAGCAGCTTTAGCCTAACCTGTGCGTCAGCGTGTCGCTGGGCTTCCTACTGCTTTAATCAGAGAAGCATCCATTGAACGCGAGTGTCAGCCGAACGCTCACCGCTGACGGAACTCGCGTCCAATATGGGAACCGCGCTAGATCGAGGTAAATGAAGTAATACATCGAGTTCAGCGACCGTCATTTGAATAAACGCCGAGCTGTGCGGCAAACAAACCGGACAAGTGTCCCCCACGCTCCTTTCCAGCACCTAACAAGCAAAGGTAAAAAATGCTGAGTCACCGCGCAGTGGACGCGCACGGCGTTTTGACACTCCGTAGGAACGAACAACTGCCCATGCTCCGAACGCCTCAAACAACCACGTAGACAAAGAAGATGGCAGCGCACAGAGCGAGTATTGGGATTATTTCATATATTTAGCTCACAAAGTAGAGAGAAGAAGAACAGGAGAGAAAAGAGCGCTATTCTCTCTACCTTCTCTTCTCTACCTTGTGCGCGAAATACCTTCAGTATGTCAAACTACCAACTAGCCTAAATGTCAACTTTACTACATTGGGATTATTAGTTTACATTGTCTCATCCCTGCCAATAGTAATTTAAAACAAAATCGAGAAACGTAACCTTCCTTGCACGTGTACAACAAACTTGACAGCCAAAACGACCATCCCAAACGACTTTTAAAACTAAGGAATACCCTCCAGTATACGCGCTGCAATCAACCGTCTCCCAATAACTTGTTTACAGCTCTGCGAAAGACAACCACGGCCCAAGGCACCGAAGGAAGAGAGAAAGAGAGAAATCCAAAGCTCCAAGCCTCGATAGCTGCCAGCCAACCCCAAAACAGTCGAGATAAAAAATAAGATAAAAGCTACCTCAAAAGATCAAGGCTTAGGAGGAGAAGGCAGCGAGCAAACAAAACAGGACGAGGGACATCAACTCCTAATAAAAACGGAAACCAAATAATAAAAATAAAAAAAGAACAACGGCCGAACTGAAGCGGGCTGCCTTCTTAACTGACCTCTCCCCCGAGAACAATAGCTTACCATCCGTTCTCCTCTTCGCTCAGACACGTTCAATAGGCGGCGCTCCCGAAATAGCAGCGAAGACGTCACGGCGGACACCCACTCGCGTCAAGTTCTCTGCCTCCCGGATGCCTGCTCTCCTCTAGGTCAAAGGCTCGGAGATAGAGAGTTGCAGCGGGCGGTAGTCGGAAAGCGCCGCAGTGCACGATATCGAGAGATAGACAGAAAAAAAAAAGAGGTTAAGGCGGTAACCTTTTCTTCCCAGCGCTTAAAGCCGCTGTAATAAGGCGTAGCAAGGCTCGAACGCGAGGGATAATTACTGGAGTTTGAGCATGAATCTCGAGGTTCCACTGGTTTCAAGAAGCTTTAAATGTTCAGGCGGTAGCTTCCGCCACTCTAGACTGGAAACATTTCCATTTACACTCCACCCCTCCCAATTTTTTTATGTCTTTTTCTGTAAGTCGAACCAAGTTCCACTTTCCGTTACACTGTCCGTTTGTCGAACCAAGTTCGACAAACGGGCAGTGGAGAATTATTTGGTATATGTTTCTAATTAATTCACATTAACGAACTAGACAAGGCATTAAACACATGTTTGCTTTTATATTGTAAATAGTGATAATAATTTTATATAATATCTAAAATGAAGTAGTTTTATGAGTTATTCCTTTCCCAAAATGCGAAGGTTTTGGGTAGGTCGTGCACGATTTCTACACGAAACCTTCTAACTGTGAGAAACCAATAATTTATAAAGTAGTTCATTTGGTATATTTAATAATACTACCACCCTTTACTTATCAAAGCTATGCACATTTTACTATTTTTAAAAAAGGTAAAAAGTCGACACGACTGGCGTCAGTGCGGGCAATATTAGCGCGTGAAGTTTCGGTGGCGCCCTCTTATGGTTTCCCTTCGTGACGTCACGACTGGGATTTGCCTCGCCGTGACGTCACCAGTCGTTATTCTGGCTACTGCCTTTACCATCTGGGGCGACGACGAGTTCGATGGTGTGTTTAAAGCTGCCCCAGTAGAAGCTAGGAGCCATCGCCAATCCGAAACTAACAGCTGTCAAGGTTGACAATCTGACGGTGCTCATATGCCCATGGTTTGGCCAATCCTTGGAACTGACCACAGCGACGCTTTTGGCCGCGCATCACTAATACCTAGCGAGTTGCCGTACACGCGCTGCCCCCACGAGCGACACGCGCTTGACGGCAGAAAAGCCTGGGTGACGCAACAACTAATCGGAGGTTTTTCGTGCTGTCTCGCGTTTAGATATAGTGTTGTCTAAGTCATCAGGCTCGATCTAAAGATGGACCGTAAAAAAATCATTCGCACGTGCGCAAATTTATACCGTCAAAGGTGGTTCACAGGTCGGTTTTTTCGTAAAATTACAAAGTGTAGCCTTCTTTCAGTAAAAAAATAAGGCCAAGAAACTTGCCAGGTCTACCTCGCGCAGCAACGCAGACGAGAGGGGTTCAGTGGTGGGGGTGTGTTTGGCGATCGTATTGATAGATGGCGCTGCTCCTTATCGCTCTGATCGCGACGGCTCGCGACCACTGTCATTAAAATCAATATAATATTTTGAAATGTAGCTTCGGGTTAAAAATAAAATGCGATCAATAAAAGCAAAACTTAAAGGCAAAACGATTCGCAAAACAGCGCGTTTGCTCAACGGATTTCATCTGGTGTGCCGTCTGCTATCTTTCGCTGGTCGAGCAGACCTTCCACTGATTCACGACAATTGCTGGATCGCCGGAACACCAACAGAACATTATGGCTGATTCAGTAGATTTATATTACCTCTAGCCAATGTACAGCTCCTGCCACGTCCATCCACGCGGCATACAGCGTCAGCAGGTGTGGTGGCAGGCTGCCATCAAAATAGGGTGGCGATTTCGCGTTTGCCGAAATTGTTTGACGAAATTGCTTTTTAACCGCGAGCGGTAGTTCATTCTTTGAGGACCCGGCGGAAGTTTCACGAACTCGCAGCACCGAGGCATGGTAGCAGTACAGCTCGCATCGAAAGTCGCATCGAAATGAGGCATCAAAAGCGACGCCGTTGCACGGAAGTCCGCGGACCATTGACGAGCTGCGCCGCTTCTCAGGCGCTTGCGCTTTTCGTAGAACTTTCGCCGGGTCCTCAAAGATGAGGCTACCGTTCACGCCGGGTTTCAAGAATCTGCGTCGCCGAACAACTGCAATCAAGCACGAAATATATCCCACGGTATAGTGTACTAGATCCACGGCTATTTTATGGCAGCTCTGCCGCCATTGCGCTGTCCGCCATATTACTACTGATGGCTAGAGATGATATAACTCACCTAAAGATAGCCGCCGGTGACCGCATCTTCGGTCCATAGGCGGAGCTGGTCAAACGCGATCCAGCAAACAGATGCAGAGATCAGTGGAACCTTCAGACGCTGCTCCCGACGCCATCTATCAATACAAACGCCAAACACACCCCGCCACTGATTTGGTCGTCTGGGTCGCCGCCCGCCGTAGACCCTGGCAAATTTCTTGGCCCTACTTTTTACTAAAAGAGAACTACGCTTTGTAATTTTACAAGAAAACCGACCTGTGAAATACACCTTTGACGAAAAGTATAGATGGCTACGTGCAGGCGTCGATTTTTACGGTCCATTTAGATCGAGCCTGGTGACTTGAACCACCCTATATGTGCGGGAAAACGAATCGTTACGTTCAATATTTGAGAGCTAAAACAGCGCATGCGGACGAGGGGTGCCAAGTGAAGAAATACGCAGGCACAGCGCTGCGCCTGTGTATTTCTTTTATCTGATCCTCGCCTTTTGCGCTGTTTTAATTCTCAAATATGTCATACCAACAAGCAGAATCCTCAACTTTAGCAACGTTATATTCATATTCACGGGACGCAAATACGGCAAAAAAATTCACCTCCAATTCGTTTCTTTCTTTTTCAAGAGCGTTTCAGAAGCTTTAACTCTCCACATGAAGAGGGAAATTAGTAAGCGCTCCGCGAGGGGCCGGACTTTTTTTTACGACGGTTCTTGTGGTGAAAACAAGCACAGATCGAAATAACCGCCATTCTAGCGAGCGCGGAACCTGTGGATGCACATTTTTTGGTGCACAGCCTGAAGCCACACGACGAAAACAAACAACCAAAAACCACCAAAAACCGGGAATTGGCATTTTTGGCAAATGAGGCGTTCATTCAGACCTCTAATTGGGAAGTTTGCGTTTCCACGCCAACTCGGCTCTCCCTGCAGGGGTGACTGTGACGGTGGCCGCTTTTGGGGAGAAGTTTTTTTTTTTTTTTCGTCTTCTTTTACAGGCGCCTTTTCTTTTATGGTTACAGGCGTTTGCTTCGAAGCCCGTGGACGTGGGCGGATTGGTAAAGCGCCGGAAAGATATATTTATGTTTTCTGAAGAAGAGCCGAATCGGCATCGAAACGTTGGGTTCCCAATTAGGGCTTGGTTGGACGTCCCCACTTCTTTTTCAATTATTCCACCAAACCAGACTGATCTCAGTCGAATGTTCACGTTCAAGAAATATTTCTGAGTCATGTGCATTGTAAGTCCATGAGTGCATGCATATTGTCATATTCCTGAAATAGATCATTAGCAATGGTTCAGACTCCCCCCGCCCTCTTCCCGGCGGCATGAGGTGAGCGCCACCTTTGGAAATCAATGGGGCCCCACTCATGTATGTACTAATAAAAAAAAATCTATGATACTTATATAGTTTTTTGAGTGGTCGCATACTATCACGGATAAAAACAAAACTCGAACACACGAATGCACTCTTTTGGGGACAACGCGTTGCCATAAAGCGGCACGCAAAATGTACGCGTGAAACAGCTATTTGAGGAGCCACATAAGAAACCCCTCCGATAGACAGTGCGTTCTTACTGTTGTCACCAGGCGGTGCCACCCCACCGACTAGAGGACTTGATACTCTACTGTAAAGGGCTTCACCCCATGCCTACCGAAGACAACATAGATTTAAATAAAGTCATTGGGTTTTAGAGATAGCGAAGGAAAAGTGGATTACAAGACAGCAGAGATTACCAAGCAAAGATTCAGTGAATGGTGGCAGAAAGCAGGAGAAAACCAGGTATTTTCTTATTAACTGATGGCAAGGGGGTTTAATAGCCTCACTTTCTTTTCAGTGCGGAGTGTATATATAGTTTTCACATTTAAATATTCTAAGCTTAAAATGGTAAGACAAATTGGCTAGGTGGCGTAAGCTACCGCCCGATCCAAAGGGTCACAGCCGTATTCATTCATCCATCCATCCAGGACGTGTTGGCCCGTTCTTGTTTAGACTGCTTACGACTGTATATATCTCACATGTTATACAGACAAGTACAGACAGGGGCGCATTCGATATTAGGTCACCATGAACAAAGAGTAATATTGGTAGAAGAGGTGATTCTCGTTGATAACGGCAAACTGCGATTGCAATTCAATTATAGTCCTGCTGAACCACCCTGCTGCCAAAATAAGACACTCCCGAAAGAAATCCCCCGCCGCACACATTCCCTTTTTCTTCTCTGTTTTTTAACTCCATTTCTTTATTTTTCTTTTTTAACTTCACTTTAGGTATACATAAAGTTTAATTTTCTACCATTCTAGCTCGGTCTCTTACTAACGGAGCGGTTTGTGCGCCAAAATAAGTAATGTAATCGTAAGAAAAACACACAAAAAAACACTACAACGCCGTATTGTTGACCCAATTTACCCAAGAAAATATTTTAACTCCATTTTTCGTTTTACGGAACTATGCTCGTCGCAAAGGCCAAGACATTGTTATGGTGTTATTTTTTCTAAGTCCCTGTCATGCATCCTAAATATATATATATATATATATATATATATATATATATATATATATATATATATATATATATATATATATATATATATATATATATATATATATATGTAAACGACTTATTTTTCGCGGGTTCAATATTTCTGATTTAGGTCAAAGCAGAATTTTTGGAATAATTCGTGAGTTCTAATTTTCGCGACGCGGTGGGATCTCACTATAGATTCCAATACGTTTACATCTCACCGGAATTGTTCGCGGGGCTTATTTTTTGCAAATTGTAAGCGATTCGCGAAATTCGCGAATATAAGGTCCTTGCGAAAATTAAGTCGTTTGCAGCATACTGTTTTCATCAAGGTTTTTCTTTTCTTTTGAGTTCATACAAACGTCTCATATAGCTTTTTGTATTTCTCTTTCTTTTGGAGGGCGGGGGGGGCTGTTGTTATTCGACTGCAAAAGACATACCATCAAGACATTAGCTCGCCGCTGGAACAAACAAAATACCCCCGCCCCCCCCCCCCCCCCCCCCCCCCCCAAAAAAAAAGTACGTTGGACCAACACTTTTACTTTATCATAGTCTAATTCAGTAATTTTTGACGGAATTTTTCCCACATCCCTCTGTTTCTCCCTTTTACAGAAACCAAAATTTAGTCTTACAAAATCGTTTATTTTTTTTCTTCAAATTCAAATTCCAGTCACCTTCAAAGTACTCTCCGCCTGATGCATTTCACTTTTCAAGACGCTTCTCCTAATGCTCAAAACATACTCAAAACCCGTTTTTTCTACTCGACGTCTAACTCCTGGTTAGCTCAGTTGGTAGAGCGGTCCACTGGAAAATGGAGAGGTTCCTGTGTCTCGATACCAGAAGCGCGCACCAGTCATGTAGCTACGTTTGGAGACTTCTGTTTGTCCTTTTATCGCCCTTGTTCCCCTTCTACAGGGGATTACATATCATTTATTCTGTCCAGCTCGCTTGCCCCTCTTACATTAATTGCATTATCATTAGAACCCTAAAATGCAGGCCATTCACCCTTGTTGGTGTTAGACCGGTGGCAGCTGATAAAAACCGTTTCAGCGTTCTTACTGACGATAACTCCTGGTTAGCTCAGTTCGTAGAGCGCACCACTGGGAAAACGGAGAGGTCCTTGGTTCGATAACCAGGACCAGGCGGATTTTTTTCTGCGAGCACCAGTCAGCTAGCTGTTTTCCGAGATTTGTGTTTGTGCTTTGTCCACCCTTCTTTCCCCTTCTCCAGGAATTATTATGCTTTAAACCCGTTCATTTTATTGCCTCTTCAATGCTCCTGCCTTTTTTTTTTTCCACATTTGCAGGCCGGTTTTGTTGAGAACCTTTTCCTCCGGGGGTGAAAAAGCGACACGGAGCGACGTTGGGTGTATCAACTATGATACAGTGTTTCAGTTCGCATATAGACACACGAAAATTTTCTGTATGACAAAAATAAATTCTAAAGCAGTCGAAGGTTTGCTTTTTCGTGTCTGTTATTCGTTCGCGCCTTCACGCACAGAGCAGGGATGCGCCTCTTCTACGCGCCTTTCGGCGCGCCTTCCGCGCAGAGCAGGGGATGCGCGAACAGATAGCAGATGACAAAATAAAAGAAGCATTCATCCGCTTTAAAAAATGTTTGTTATCAACCAGAAAAGTTCGTTTGTTCCAAAAGGCGAACGGAAACTGCATCATCCTTCATATATTTTGTTAAAATAATTATTTATCGCGGTTCTCAGCGTTTCTTCGTTCACGACGCCACCTGGGAGCGATCTTGCAAACGAGTATGCAGACGAAGGGCAGGCCAATATGGGACATAAACATGCACGGCCGCCTTTTTTTTTCTTAATTTCATCAGCTTTGAGTTGAGCTCTTAAATAAATATACGTGAAAGATTTTGCGAAACGACGTTCGCGTGCACAGTTTCAGGGGTGTACGTTTGGAATTCAAACTTTTGCAAAGGCTTGCCAAATCTGCTGGTCCTCACAGCCGCACCCTCTATCATCATCATCATCACCATCGTCATCATCATCATCATCATGTCTCTTATTGTGCCCATAAACGACCAGAGGCCTGTATGTATCCCAGGTGAATCCCGGGTGAAGCGGCAGGCCGCAGCGAAGCGGCAGTCATCAAGCGGCCACAGGCGAGGACTCAGACTAAATCACACGCGTTCCTGCCCAAGATATGACGACCGCCAAATATTGCTCAATTTGATTTTGAAACGTTTCCCTCAAACTGCACAGACGCGGAATCCTACGAATCAGGATGATCGAATGCAAACGTGTATTGAATTAAGATACAGCGTTCTATGCGCCGAGAAAATGAGGGAGAGGAGGAGAAGAAAGCACGCGAAGACGTCAGAACGCCGAGCTTTGATTAAAGAGATTAGTGGGTAGAGCTGAAGCTATAGCTGCCTTGGGTCTCCACTGCACTCATCGGACGCGTTAGAACGCGGAACTTTGGCGCACCGGCGTTTGGCTTTCGCATTCGAACGGGTTCTGACGAGTGTATTGGAGGCAAAGGTAGCCATAGCTTTAGGCCTACTCACTAATCAATCGAACCAAACTCGGCGTTCTCACGTCCCAGAGCTCTCCCGTCTCCTCCTCTTCCTTTCAGTTGCTCGGCACATTACATCAAGAAGACTCTCTCCTCCTCTCCTACATCCAGAAACTACGGCGTGTCATTATTAATATAACTAATATTGACGATATCGGTCGCGTCATATCTTTCGTTAGACGGTGCTGCAACCACGGCCCCTCCTCGGTCACGAAGATTTCGAAATCTGCGGGTGCCCCCGGTATCGACCCGGAGAATCCCGGATCATACCGGTCATCTTCTAGCGCACCTCGAGGGACATAATTGAGTTAACCCGAGTTCCGCAAGGTGGCGCTACCTGCTGCTCCCGAATAACCTCCCTACTCCCGTCCTTCTCCCTCCCCGCGGTGGCGCCATCCATCCATCCATGCGTGACAGCTCGCGTGTGATTAGGCTCAAGTTGCTATCTAGGTGCCTCCTCTTGTCACGTGACTCGACTCGACCGACACCGACGCAAGAAACAAAGGAGCGCTCGCGTAAGAAGCGGGAGAAGTAAACGCAAATATAATAAGAGAATAAAGTAGACGGAAAAGAATAAAAAGAAAGAGGGAGAAGGGGGCCAGTGGAGGATTAGTGCGAGGAGCTAGTCTCCGCATCGCCTCACGATAGACCAGAGCGGACGCCACGAAGCCGTCGGAGCCATCGAACCCGACACAGTACGAGTGCCATTCGTAGCGCCGACCCACGAGCATACTCCCTTTGCATCTGAGCTGACAGTGCGGTGGGATCTAGGCGCTCGTTAAACCAATCAGTCGCGTCCCTTTTACCACCTGACCTTGCTCTCTGCGTGTGGGTATGCGGAGGGCGTCTCGTCTGCTCCTATTGCAGAGGTTGCGGTGACGTCAGAACGCGGAGCCTGATTGGCTCCGATTGAAGCGATAGTGGGTAGGACCTCAATGCTAGCTGCCTTGAGCTCTACCCGCTAACTTGCGATTAGAGCCAACAAGAGCTCGGCGTTTTTTCTGACGTCACCACAACCCCAGCAAAAGAAGCAGACGAACTTGCGCATAATTAGTATATAGGAACTGTATAGTGGGTATGGGCGAGAGCGTGATCACATGGCGAAAGATAGACGTACGACTGGACCGACAAGCACGTAGCTTCCACCGCACCGTTGGCTGATGTGTGAAGCGGGGTATGCGAGCCATCCTGTAGCCAATCCAGCGACGCTAATCCAACGCGTGGCTACTTTGGGGCGTCGCATACTTTCCTCTCTTCAAAGCAAACACGCAATTGCTCTTCTTAGCAGTCGCCTACACATCGCTGTTCCCTTTCCGAAGGTCACGTGATACTCAAACGACACAGGATTTGTTAGGATGGCTCGTAGCCTCCACTGCGGTCCAGGGTAAGGTGAAACGAAGTCCGGAAGCGGTTTTCCGAGTCAGCCGAGGCGATATCAAGTCGCCCGAAGCTCGAGCGAAGAACACAAAAATGAAATGCGCGACTTTGAGGGAGAAAGCGAATAAACTATAAAGGATAAAAAAGGGGCGCTGCCAGCCAACAAGGAGGAAGCGAAACGTGAGATGGAAAGGAACGAAGAGGAAGCGAGCGACAGCCTTGCAGGGAGAAAACAAACGGGAAACAAAAGCAGCAAAAAGAGAAGCCACGAAAATTTAACTAAAAGGGGGGGATAACTATAGGAGCCAAAAGTATGAGCGGCCGAGACGTGAAAACGGGCGAAGGCTAAGGAGCCTCGGAAATACTAAGTGCACTTAAGATGCCCGTGACATGAACCAACGTTTTGGAAACGACCTAGCGGCGGTGGTTGTGAGTGTAGAAAGCGCGCGCGCAGTGCCCATAAGTGTACACATGTTGAAAAATATGCGCATGCGCTAACGCATGCGCGTGCATTGCAATACGCGACCAATATAGTGAAAGTGATCGCTTGAGTGTCAATTGAAAAGATGCAGAAAATACTTCCCCAGTACTCCATTCACACTTAAGCTAAGGCCAGAAGCTCCGCCTTCAGCGCGAGCTTGCTGGCTTCCGCACTGCTTTGGTTGCGCGTGCCTGCGCGTTCACACTTGTGTTAGCAAGGGCAGAAAGCCTCCGCCGAAGGCGGAGTTTCTAGTCCTAGCTTAAGGGTGAACGGAGTATAGGAGAATACATCTCACTTTGCAAAAATCTCACTGCGCGAGGACAGGCTTTGCGTAGCAGGAACGGCTGGACGCGCCGTGCCATTGCCTCGAATTTTGAATGCGTTAGCATTAGTGCCCCGGTACATGCGCTGACCTTAGACTGGTTTGGATTAACCAAAGTTCGCAACGTCCCAACGGGATGGCGTCCCAGCCCCACTGGCTGTGGAAATCGGCTAGGAAACACCTTCTGCAAGCGCCGACAGATGGCGGGCGGGGGCCTGGGCGCGCGCTCTGGACGCCCTCAGAGGCTCCTGCCTCCGGCTTTGGAGACCTGTGGACGCGCACGAGACTGCGGTTCGGTTCTTCGACCTGCCACGCCTGCAGCGCAGTTCTTGACGCGCAGTCCCCTTACCGTGTCACCTTGCGCATGGTGTCGTCGCCCTGTATGCACAACATGCACGGCAACGACCCAAGATAACTGACGACGCCGTTTGCGCGAAACGGACCATCCGCCGCGGGATTAAACGCACGTTCGTGGGGAACAAATACGCACAACGAAAGGGCTCTGTCGTTTTACGCGCATCGCGCGCACGTCCTTCATGCACACGCTAAGTGAACTGATCAGCTTGCACCAGGGAGAACAGGGGTTTCGGGAATGTTCACCCAGCGGAAAAGTGCCGAGAGGCTGCAGTCACCATATCCTTTGGTATATGCATAAACGCTGAGCGAAATGGTAACGCATTCCTTAGAGAATCAGCGCAGCGGCCGCAGCCATTTCGGCAAATTTCTCCCCTTTGAATCGGGGGTAGCTGCAGCCACCTGTCGTCCTTTACCCTCTAGAGCCAGTAGAGACAGTCGTGTCTGTTGTCTCAACGAACCCGCGAACCTTGTATTTCGATGCGATGGCGGCAGCCCTCTCCCTCGGCGCCGTGCGACTGCGCGACTCCGTGAACAGCATGGCGCGCATACGTTCTTTCGGACGCGAGCGATCTCGCCGACACCACTATAGGGGAGGACTTTTCGCTGTAGACGCGCTGTCGAATGCAAATGAGCGGAGTGGGATGTATTCACCGTAAAATATTTCGTGATACTCTCCGTCCTTGCAGAGGCCCGTATATTTTTAGAGCGCAGCTCTTCGGCGCCTGCTTCCGGGTTGACCGGCGTCGCCGTAACCGCGCGTTGCATTATGGGACGTTTCTCATAATGACGTCACATGTGAGGTCTCGTGTGACGTCACGAGGGTCACCCTCGCGAGGATTACGAGGGTTACCCTCACGAGGGTTACGAGAGTTACTCTCACGAGGGTTATCCTTAGGAGGGTTACAGGTCACGAGATTAACGCCACGGCGTTACCCTCGTGACGTCACACGTAACGTCACGTGTGACGTCATTATAAAACACGTGACGTATGTCATCACGTGTGACGTCACATACATCTAACGATGCCAATATTCTCGCTAAATTTAGCGGTCACATTTTTCCGCTCAATTTGGCGGATAAATATTCCCGCTAAATTTATTCCTCGTGACGTCACAAATGACGTCGCACGTGACGTGAAGTGTGACGTCACAAAGGTAAAATTTCCCCGCTAAAATTAGCGGAAACAATTCCCCGCTAAATTTAGCAGGGAAAGAAGATGGGCATACCCTCCTCTCCGTACCCTCCTATCCTCCTCAAGAGATGCGCTCCAATTCGGCGTTACAGAGAATTGTAAACATCTTCAATTTTTTCTCATTTTTTACAACTTCAGTAGCATAGGCCGTGCACTGTAAAAATAAATAAATAACTTCCTGGCAGTTCAACGTTTCCCGGATTTTCGCTGTTGGCCCTTTTATCTGCCACATCATGACAACCTTAACCGACACAAAAACGTGCAATGAAAACTTCTTACGGACAGTACACGGGGTGTCAAATTTTGGTTCGGGCAGACTTTGTTAAACGTAGGCGGTGAGGATTAGGCGAGTTCTGCCTTAACCGTGTAACGCCCAGCGGACATTGGATAAGTGGATAATCGTCATGCTAGGTTCACTAATTAACTAAATCTGTTAAATAACTTTTTTAATTTTTCGTTTTGGGGGCCTCTTGTGGGAGTTGCAGTGTTGACACCAATTACTATTAGAGGTCAAACCAATCTAAAAAAAATGGGAGAATAAAAATGCTTTTATAAAGATTAATTGGTTAATTTTTGAAATTCTTCCGCCGATTTAAAAATTGCGACAGACAAAGCGTGACAAACCCTGCTCACAATGACGCCTGGAAGAGTGACGTGGTCGTTTCAGTCACGCCGTCACTTGTGTCCTCGGCGCACTCACCAAGAACGCCAAGGGCAGGGCTTGAGAAGCTCTTTAGAGCGCAATATTTTAATCAAGTGAAAAAGTTAATTGATTAAAATTAATACAAAAACATGATCTTTTCGCAAATTATTTCCACCCCCTCTAACCTGATATGCGACGGGGGGGGGGGGGGGGGGGGGGCAACATTTTACAAAATAAAACACTCGGCCTAGAAGCTAAAGAGCTGGTTCACCATCCTATGGCGACGTCACTAGTCGCTCTGGAGCACAGACCGCGCCATCCCCGGCGGAGCAGAGATAACCTACGCGCGAATGCCGTGAACTGAGTTGACCATTCGAAGACGATCCCTCTTGCGGGAGCGGATCAAAATGGGGGAAAAAGGCGTATCTTCCCGTCTAACTAACTTCACTGAGTCTTAGTGTCAATATTCACACCTCTGGCAAAAATCACGCGTGGGGGAAAAAAAGTAGTACTGTGAAATAGAATGTTAAAGTCACGCGATACATCCCCCAAAAGGACCAACCGAATTTTCCACGAACCGATTCATGCTTCTCCATGACTTCAGAACGAAGAACAAGATATGTCAAACCACGCTAAAATGCAACACCTAAAACATTTAAAAACAAATAAATTTGCGCAAGCGTATTTTTTACAACTCCCGTAGGCAAACACGCTCGTTTCTAGACACGGAGTTGACGTATAGCTATAACCGATTGGTGAAGCGTGTCTTTATGACATCGAATACTAACATCCTCATAAAAACGTGGAAACGTTGTGGGAGTGTAATTTAATGAGAGCACATTAGACGCCGCGACGACTTGATAGTTTTTTGTCGAATATATCTCGACAAAAGGCTCGACAACCTTTTGTCGATATATATTTCGAAGTTCACAGTGTATAGTGTTTTCAACGAAGAGGTATCGCATGTTGGTCTCTTTCGAAATAAGAATGGCCCCCCACAATGCACAGAGTGTACCGCATCGTTTCCTGCTCGGAAAAGGGTTAGAAATACGAAGACCTCCAGGTTCGCTCACGTCCAAAAAAGCGCAACATGAAACCTTTGTGATGGTTTCCGGTTCCAGGAAAGGCACGGGGAACGACACCGACAAATGATATGCGCGCCAAATGCTACCTTTAGGAATCGGCGAGAGGGCACACGAAAGCGAAAAGAAACTCACAGTCGATACGGCGTTTGTAACTGTTTAAGCTCTTGCAAATTATGTACGCAGTACACAGTTGGCAGGACCTGTGTAGTACATACACGCTGTTTTTATACCCACAGAAGTGAAGCGCAATACCGCTGTAGAGTTGTCGCGCCACATCGTGGGAACCGAAGCAGACACACAGTCGCTCCACTATTCAATGCGTGAAAGATTGCTTACTAAAAAGGAGACTGCCCCGCATTAAAAAACATAGAAAAAAAAAGAAATGAGATTTTAGCGAAAAATATAACTCATGATGCCCAAGTCAGCATTACGGGCGCTAGAAAGTAACGTTTGGCAGCTGCAACATGGTTGCCCGGCCGATTCGTCCTGGCAGCTTTAACCCAGTAAACTGTAAACTAATTTACGGGATCAACCGAAATACAGTGATTGAGCTGGTTGATCTTGATCATGTCGAAAATTGCCCGGGTCTTTGGTAAAAAATGAGAAGCTTAGAAGAAGAAAAAAGAAGAAAGGAAAGGAGCGTCTCAAACTCGTTTACTTCCTCAAATTTTTATATAGCCACAAAGCTAACCCTGACCAACGACGTCACAGTACCATTCTTTCTTATACATTTCACCCAACCTTCATTATACAGCTTGACTCACTCAAGGTCTTATCGCGAACCCTACAACGGCGACCTAATTTCCGAACTGGGAACTTTGATTCTCGAACAATACAACCCCAATGACCAGAACGGCACCATATCTAAACAAAGACCTGACTTCCTCAGACTGAACCCTTTTCCCCCGTTAGGGATTAGTTGCCTCAACCGGAGCAGTCAAGCAAAGGCAGCCACTCTTACTTGGTGTGGTTCTGCTACTTTACCAGTCTTTCTTTTATTGCTTTTTCTTTATTTCGACCAATCTCACCCCTTACTGCCTCCATCCTTTTCCTTTTCTTTATCTTTCTCAGTGAGTATCTTATCGCTTCCTCCCCCGCTATTCCTTCCACCTCGTTCTGCCTCTATCAGTTTCTCTCTTTCTCTAAAGAAGTATGGTCTTCTTTCTATCAGTATATTTCTAAGCCTTCATTTTTTCCTCAACATACCTCTTTATCATTCAGTCTTTACTAGCCTGCCCACATCTCTTGTTCTCTGGAAGTGCCTTTCCCTTCCTTCAGTCTCCCTCTCGCTGTAACTCTCCCTCGCCCCTTCTTTTCCTCAACAAACCTCTTCTCCATTCTGTGCATCGGTCCCACTTTCTCTTTCTTTCAATACGTATCTTCGTTTCTGTCTCTCTTCTCCTCTTTCTCTCAAAAACCTCTTCCACTTTCTGTCCATTCGTCTCGCCCTTTCTCTTTCCATTAGTCTATCTCCTACTAAGACTCTCTCTTCTACAAGCCTCTTCCGCTTTCTATCTGTCAGTTTATGTTCCTTTCTCCATTGGTCTATCTTTCTCATTTTCTCTTACTCTTAACAAGCATTTTCAAGTTTCTATCACTCTCCCTCTTTCTTTCTATCAGTATCTCTCCTAACCCTAGAAGCCTCTTCCTCGTCCTTTCCCTTTCACTCTCTAAAGAAGCATCTTTCTCTTCCTACATTTACCTCTCTCTCCTCTTCTTCACTTTCTTTCTCTGAACGAGACTTTTACACCTTCCCTTCAGCATCTCTCTTTGTTTCTCCTTGTCCAACTCTCTGCCTCTCCCCCATTTCCTCCTCTCTGTAGACATGAGTCTCCCCGTTCCCCTTTCTCGAACAGACTCCTCCCTCCCTTTCCCCACTGTCTCCCCAGGGCAAAGCAATGAAGAGATATGAACGTGCTGCCCGCCTTGTTTGTGTTCCGAGCCGGTGCGAGCCGCATATACGATTGCGACACGGCCTCACGCTCTGACCTCGCTTTTTCTGGGCCACCAATGACGTCACGACGCCAATCGGTGAGGGAGGCAGAAAGGGGAATAGGGATGAAACAATAAAACAAAACACGGGTATAGAATACAAAGTCGAGAAAGAAAAAAAGGAAAAAGGACGTAGAAGAGGGATGAAACTCATAACGGAAACAGAAAAGAGAAGGAGGGAGAAAGAATGTGAAGAGAACGGCTTAAAAGAGACGACAGGGATGTGTAGGTCACTTTGTGTTGAATTGTCTTGCAATATTCCCCGTGTATTCCGTCATCAAGTGCTCTGTAGAATGTATTATTTGATTGACAATGGTGAAAACACTTAATGATTAAAGTATGATAATTTAGTAAGCAAAGCTGTTTCGAAGGTTTGCTTGAAGCCGTCTTCGTTCTTGTGGATAAGGATATTATGTAGCAATGTCCATGAATAAACTAATAATAATAATAATAATGGGGAAAATAGGGAGGGGGGTGTTAAGGGCGGAAAAAGAATAAAAACGGGCATGTTACACCTACACTGCTCGACACTGTTAGCTCCGCGATTTTTAAACATCGTTTTGAAAGTGTGTCAAAGGCACCGAACGTTAACGCTACGGTATGTGCACTAAGTGGGCACTTTTCATTACCAAACTTGTTTTTTTATTACAGCCACTAAATTTAAAAAAGGACAAAAAAAAAAGAAAAAATACGGCGATTGTTTGTTAGCGTTAACAGTGTCCGGCAGCGCATAGCTATTCTCTTAGTAAGTCAGAAAACAACGAAGAGCAAATATGAGAAATATTAAAAAACGGAAAGAGGAGGGTGAAGAAAACAAACTGCCGAGGTTGCTACCCGAGAAATACGTAGAACTCGTCTACCCGGAAGTTCTGGGAAACGTTTTCTATAACCCCTTTTGCAAACAGGTTATGAACCGGCGACGCTCTAGCGGGCGTGAGCTCATTATAGGCTCGGGCCCGAGCCTATGTAAACAACGGAGTGCACGAGAGATACGGGCAGAATCGCGTATGTTTACAGAACGCACCTGTCGAACGAACGCTTCTGCAAACAAAGCAGCCTATAGAGAACAACGCTCTCGTGCACGCGGCTTCGATGGCGCTGCTCGCAACCTCGAATATATAGGGCACGGGCAAATCGCTCTTGCTGCACCGTAAAACAAATGCGCGTGCGTCTACTTCCCCGCACAACACTGCAGTCGAACGCCTTAGATAACTGCAGGGAAACAAAGCAGCTTTTGTCTTCACTGCACTGTTCGAACCCGTTCGAACGCGAATGCCGAGTGTAGTCGAGACAAAGGCTTTAGGTCTACGCACTAATCATTCCAACCAGAGACCCGTGTTCCGATGTCCCCGCGGGCTCTGGTCCCCTCTTCTCTCTCAGCTTGTGCCCGCATACGAGACTTAATTCCTCAGATGAGCGGAGAAAGCACGACTAAAACGAGAAAAAAAAGAAGTTTTTACTTAGAACAGTTTAAATGCGACATTGAGCTTGACGTTTGGCATGCTTACGCGACATATTCGGCGTTATACAGCGCGTTCTTTGGTTTTACGTCAAAACGCTCTCCCGGTCTCGTCGTCCGTAAATCCCACGAATTGGGTCTCCGAGGGCTCTGTGTACAAAATTACAGCACTGCGGTTTTTCTTTGTCGTTTTTTTTTGGTTTAGCAATGTTTTATGGAAGCTTTTTCTAGGCAGAAACAAAATGCACACTAAAAAGTAATTAACTTGCATCTATACTCTGTTTCATACTTAGTGCGCAACGCTGTCAAAGCTACCGGCGCAAGCGCGTGGCTTCATCTATGGTTTTGTTTGCGCGAGAACGCGAGCAAATGATCAACAAGATCAAGCCTTATGCTCGCGTCAGTAGCTTTGACAGCGTTGCACACTAAGTATGAAACAGAGTATATACATCTACCAATAGTCGTACATCAAAATAAGGGCTCGGAGAACGCGACTGCCTCCGATTTCTGGGGGGAACAATTTTGCGCCTCACGCACGCATCGCGGATTAATGTCGAAAAGCAGCTTTGCACGTGCTTCTCCAAACTCGGTGCGTTCTACGTGGAAAATCCTCCATACGCGCGTGTTTCGACAGTGCGAGGTTAGCAGTCCGCCCTTGTATGCATGGCAACAATACTGGTGTATCAAGGAGCGGCCAGGCTCTTTAAATCTACCGCAAAATTCGGTTTCTTAACCTATCGCGTTCCGATTTTCTACAGCGTTGGCCACAGGCGGTGCATCTTTTTCCTATGAAATTCGCAAAGAGCGAGCTTACCTGAGGAAAAAGTAAAGAAAGAAAAAGGCTTAACTCCTATGGAAACGCAGCGAGAGCCCCGGTCTTCAAACCACAGGGCGCCCTGACGGTTTGAAGACCGGTGGCTTCGCTGCGTCTCTCATAGAAGCTAATGCCTTTTTCTTTCTTTTGCTTTTCCCTCAGGTAAGCTCGCTCTTTGCGAATTTCGCAAAAAAATGCACCGCCTGTGGCCGACGCTGTAGAAAATCGGAACGCGACACGTTAAGAAACCGAATTTGGTGGTCGATTTAAATAGCCTGACCGCTCCTTGATACGCCCAGTAGTCTCACTGCATAGGTGAGAAACGTAGCGGCAGTTTGGCCGCTCGCCCCGGGGTCTTAAGGCTGAACTCCATGGAACGATTTATGCGACGAATAACTGGCGAACGCCGCCCGACGGCACGCTCGCTTTGCGCGCGACATAGCAGCCACTGTGTTGATTCCACGCGCCGTGCAAAAGCCGCCGGGCCAAATTCGTCGGTTATTCGCAGCATATTCGTCCCATGGAGTTCAGCCTTTAAAGGTTCATCACGCATTAGTGATTACAGAAGTACACAACGAAAACGATGGCCATCGAGAGCGAAACGGGCAGGGGCAGGGATTAAATTCAGGATACCTGCGATTCGAGCTTTACTCTACATGCTCCGGACTAGGGGCCCGCTAAAGCATTCGGCCACCGCACCACCCCGCGGAAGTATTTTCGCAAGCTGTAGTGAAATGTTGTGTCATGCATGACTCAGGCAGTGCACAGAAGGTACGGAGCGTGAAACTCTTAAAAACGAACAAGCGATATAAGATTTATTTTAGAGCGCAGCTCTTAGGCGCCCGTTTCCGGCTTGAGCGGCGTCGCCGTCGGCGTCGGCGTCGCAGTCGGAGTCGCCGTCGGCGTTAACGTAACCGCGCGGTGCGTCGATGGGTAATTTTCCCCGCTAAATTTAGCGGAAATTTTCCCGCTAAATCTAGCGGAAAATTTTCCCCGCTAAATCTAGCGGAAATTTTTACCCGCTAAATCTAGCGGAAAATTTTCCCGCTAAATTTTGCGGAAAATTTTCCGCGCTTGATTTAGCGGGAAACTCCCCCTCTCCGAGGTCACGTGACCCCCAGGCCACGTGACCCCCCCCCCCCTCCCCGTGCCTTCCCTGCTCCTCGAGAGCTGCACTCTAATTCGGCGTTACAAGGAGTTGTAAACGGCTTTCATTTTTTTTTACTTTTTCTTTTAAAACACAATAGATGCCATATAAACTACCAGTGTGACTCAAATTTTAATCTCGGGGCAGTAATCCATTATGCAGTATATTTCGGTGCCCGTTAATACTCTAAGGTAAATTTAAAAAAAAAAAAGCCTGTCGTGTTCGCCTTAGCAGCGTCACGCAATGAACATATGTCAAGGGAGCGCTTGGGACTGTATGAGGCACATGTAAAAGAGCTCGCTCTGCACTCGCACCCTTAAGGCCCGTTCACACTCTTGCAGACCGAGTACGACCGAGAGGCAGAACCGTTTTTAAGCCTCTTGCGATCTCTTAGGACCAGCTTCCGCTGTAGCGCATCCGGTCCGTGAAGATCACAAGAGGCTTAAAAACCGGTCTAGTATCTCTCGGTCTTACTCGGTCGCAAGAGCTAAGGAGCGGCATTTAATTCCAGCTGCTCTTTGCGGAAGTTATGGGACGAAGTGGAGTTACAGTTGCGTACCATCTAGAGACAGACACAGGGATGCACCTGCAAACACTTCTGTACCACAAAAAATGCAAGAGGGGCGATGTAAATAAAGTGTGTCGAAAACGAGCTTACCAACGACCCTGACGCTGACGATGCCATCGACTCCGGTTTCAGCCACGACCGTGGATCGGCGTTGCTGCGAAGAAAAGAAGCAGACGATTGAAACAGGATTCCAAGAATGACCGACCAGCTACTAGTTTCTAAAACTGAGCCGCAATTAGGACAAACCACCGCAAAACAAGAAGAAAAAAAAACAGTTTTTAGGAGCCTTCTAAGCCAGAAATAAAGGCAACGAAATATAAAGTCGGCGTCGCGATGCTCGTTGCCGAAGACGATTATGCAATTGACGCAAAAGTGCAAGCGAGCTGCACAAGAATGACCTATGCTGTGGTTGGAGCTTTCTGTGTTTGTCTTTTGTCCCCTCCTCCAGGAATAAATATCGTCATTGCCGGAGACGTTTGCGTACTGCGTCTGTTAATTCCGTCCGTACCTTTATAGTAACCGAACCACTCGAAAACCAAAGTAATTACATTTTCTCCGAAAGGACACAATATACCCCTTTTGCGTACAGCTTTGATGGTGAGCCGTGGTCACGAGTAAGCAAAGTCGGGGATCTTGGGGTTTTGTTTGTTTCTGACCGGAGAATAGGACAGTCACGTACACAGAGTGGTCTATCTGTCTCTGAGGAGCTTAGGCGCCGCATCTCGCATAACTCAGTAATTTAACAACTCGTCCTCATTATATTACTTTTTTTTTTATTGGGGAAGGAAAACAGACACGAAGAGGTTAATTTGTGAGCTTGTTCCTTGGCTCGGCTGTCAACGGGAACTTTTGCTCCTTAACGTAGAAGTTTGGGCTAGTTGGTATGCAGACATAATTAAAACAAAATGAGCGCTAAGACGAGGACAAAGTAAAGGTAAAAACGACAGGACACAGTGCTGTTCTCTTAGTTAGGCCCTGCCTTGAGTACGCTTCAGTAGTATGGAACGGCATTTCCAAAAATAAGTACGCGAGCCCTTAAAGAGTTGAAAACAAGGTTATTTCCACCTTCACTCGGACAGTGAGGTCGATTCGGGACTCACTCGTTAACATGGTAAGCTCCTGCACCGGCGTCAAGTGAAAGCGGATTTGCCATTTTTGTTTAAGGCTCCGCACGGCTCGGATGGACTTGCTGTCAGGAGCGAGTCGTGCAAATCCATGTGCCTACACGACTCCGGTCCTCCTTTTTATACTCTTCGACATTTTAGTCAATTAAACCCGATCCATAGGTCGGCTGAGTTTTATGATCTCTACTCTGACACTTGATATCGGGCTGCACTAGGTTTGAGCTATCTGCCAGAAACGTGTTTATGCCGGAAAAGAGCTGAAATTACCTGTGTCGTCCAATATTGCTTCTTTTTACTTTCTTAAATTATGAATGCTTTCTTCAAATTTTTCTATTTTATGCATGTCTTGGAGCATGAACAGCCTCCGAGTTTGTTGGTATTTTAGTTTCGGACATGTGGATGGCTTTCCAGCTTTGAACTTGAGCTATTCTGTGTGTGTTAACCGGATTGATTGATTGATATCAGATTTGGTATAAAGTAAAGACATTGAACGATAGGAACGTACGGGGAAAACAAGATTTGTTTTTGACGATTGAAAGAAAGAAAGAGGCTCTAGTAGTCGGTGATTGTGCTAAAGATGGTAACGGGGTACCAAAAGTGGTGTACGTGTGTGCGAGCGTAAGGTACTTTTTATTGAAGTTATGTGCCAGCACAAAGTCTGATAGGTTGTTCCTAGACACAATAATAAAATTGATTGATTGGTCATCACCACCAATACCAACGTCGCCGTCGACATAACCATTTTCATTCATTATTAATGCGGTTGACTACCCCTATCATCTATGGGCTGTACAAAGTGACGGGCTGCACCTAATGGTCAACTATGCTGGTCTGTGTTAACTTATTACGTACACTTTTGCCTCTTATATTATTATTATTATTATTATTATTATTACTGTTATTATTATTGTTATCGTTGTTGTTATTGTTGTTGCTGAAGCTCAATTGCCAGAGGTTGTAATTCCTTCCGGCTGCCCGTTCTAAAATTAGACGAACGTATAGAGTTAGAATTCCGTGAAAGACCGATAATCCTACGTCGAACAATATGGGAACCACCCTATGGGGCTGGGAAGCAACATTCTTAATCGATCCTTTTACGTTTATAATTCCTTCATTTCCTATAGTCTGGAAAGTAACCGTGCCAAATGCGATAGAAATGGACAACGGTCGCGATTACGCTTGTATTTCGAGTATACGAAATCAGAGAATAATTTCAGAAACCGAACAAACATTTGTCTTTGCTTTTACAATCACACCGGTACTGTTTAACTCGCCACTGTGCGCCCCAAAACGTAACGGGTCGAAGGGTTACTGACCTTACTTTGTTAAAACTTGATAAGGAATGAAGTGCCGATTGCACGCCCAAGAAAACAGATAATTCCCGTTCCATTAAGAGAGGCGCGGTGCGTTGTGTTGTGC
>JAZHYW010063575.1:0-19242 GCA_037355805.1 Ixodes ricinus | reverse complement strand
CGAAGTCTGCAAACTGGCGTTGCGTTTTGCAATGTACATATATATATATATATATATATATATATATATATATATATATATATATATATATATATATATCTACAGGGTGTTTTTAAGCTTAACAGATTTGTTTAAAAAGCCGTGAAAGTTACACTTGTCCACTTGTGGAGGTGGTTATACGGCCGGGGACATATTAGGGGCCCGTCGTAACGGTCACGGCTAATTAATTAAAATTAATTAACTTTTTAATTGAGAATAAACCTATGGTTCTAATTAGAGACTTGCTCAGCGTCATCGAAAACCCCTAAATCAGTCATTCTCAGAACGACTGAGCGCGTGAGAAGCGTAGCAGTGCACTGAAGTTACCGCTCGTGGAGCAGGTACAACAGCTAGAGGTTGCGATAAGGCGCCCGCGCCGATTTTTCGCGTCTCTTATCTGGCCCCAGCCTTGTACCTGCTCCACGAGTGGTAACTTTAGTACACTACTACGCTTCTCACGCGCTCAAAGTCTTTCTGAAAATGACTGATTTAGGTGTTTTTGATGACGCTGAGCAAGTTTCTAATTGGAACCATATGTCTATTTTCATTATTTAAAAAGTTAATTAACGAATTTTAATTAATTAGCTGACTGATCGTTACGATTAGCTCTCATAATATGTCCCCCTGCCATTAATTCATCACAAGTGGCATAAGTGTAACTTTCAGATTTCTTTTTAAATAAATTCGTTTAGCTTAAAAAAAAACACCCTGTATATATATATTTTTTTTAACTTCGCTCGCACCTTGTAAAATTTTTTTTACCACTTTTTTTTAAACGCTTGGCATCTTGCTTCCAATCACTGGACACATTTCGGCAGAGGTTGGGCGGGACATGATGTATTTTTTTTATTTTTGGAATAGAGAGAGCTATTCTCTGCCCAAACATAAGGTACAAAAAATAGAGATATGGTTTGTCGCAAAATTAAGAAGTCACTCAGATTTGCCGAAGCGTTCAGATTATAACTGTATGTGGAAGAACGTATGGCGTATTTTTATACATATGTGTAACAAGTCGGTATCAGCAGAAGTGTTAAAATATCACTCAACTTGGTAAACAAGTCAAACGGATCAAAATGTCCATCTCGACAAAATGTCCATCGAGTCAAAATGTCCTTCCAGGTCAAAACGTCCATCGAGACGAACCGTATATCAAGCCAAGATGTCCATCCAGGTCAAGACGTCCACCGGGATATAATGTTCATATCATAGAGCCAAAATGTCCAACGTTGGACATTTGGACTCGGTAGACATTCAGTGACGATGGAACTTTTTACCTGTAAACGAGTTTTCACGACTATAGATGGCGCAGCCAGCTTTTCAATTCAAGGAGGAAAATACAAGGCTGTACGCATCCAGCCTTCAAAACAACGCAAAAACTGTCTGCGCCAAGTCCATTGGATTTTTGGAGTAAAGCCCTTTCACACATACTTTGCAGCGCTATAAGCACCGAACTGGCTATGCGCTTGCCAGCGCATGCTCAAGGGAGCGTTCACATGATTCGTATCGCGCCATCAAAACTTGCTCATGGCAGAAAGTCAGTAGCTGACGACTATCTCTGAGCAGCTGTATCAGCGCTGCACTGCATGAAGGAACCGGCCTTAAGATGTATTCCCTAGTAAAATATTTGGCGCTAGCTTCTGCTAAGGGGATGCGTCACTCCTTTTTCAGAGCCAACTGGGCTCATCCGTACCTCTCCCCTATTAGTTCGTTTTTTTGTGTGTTTATCCGAGTTGAGTTTTTTATTTTATGTATTCCTCGACGTTCGTTGAGCTGTGTTTTGTCCCGTATTGCGAGAAAGAAGAGGCGTTTGCCACGCGGTTATAAAGTGCCATTAATTTTGGCACCGAGCTCCTCGCTACGCACTAGCGCCTTGCCCAAGGAAGCCGAAACACGGGAAAAGGTGAAAAATGCCAAAAAGCCCGCCTCTTTTAGCTGGCCCAAGCTCTTTCACCCACCTAGCGCGCTGCTCAGGACCTTCAGACGCACCAATTATACGGGGCGTATTGTGTGCAGCCCAGCATAAAATGTTGCGAAGCCTTCAGCACCGCATATCCAACGCGGCGCTAATTAAATGTACAGTGTATCCAT
Source organism: Ixodes ricinus (assembly GCA_037355805.1). NCBI lineage: Eukaryota > Metazoa > Arthropoda > Arachnida > Ixodida > Ixodidae > Ixodes > Ixodes ricinus. The sequence continues at coordinate 17,115 of JAZHYW010063575.1, read as the reverse complement.
TTAGTCGGAGCAGTAGTTCCTCCAAATACTTTACTAGATAATACATCTTACTCCGAGAAAATGCAGTGGTTTTGGAGCCGGCACCTTTTGCGTAGTTAGAGTGGCTGGACGTGCGCAGAATCAAGATTTTCGGCTTTGAATTGGGAGCGGTGACTGCAGCCATCGATTGTCGTGGACAGTCTTCGAGAGAGCGGAAACAGCCGTTCCTTCTGCCTTGACGAGTCTGGTATCTCGGTGCGTGAGCGGCAGCCTTCTACCTCGGCACAGCACGAAAGCGCGACAGTGTGAACAGAACGATGCGCATGCGTGCTCTCGGAAGTGGTGTTTCCAAAGCGCTCGGAGAACATGTAAGCGCTGTAGGCGCGTTGTTTAATGCAAATGACCGGAGCAGCTCAATAGGAATGAAACAAATGAATATACTTAACGTTTATACGCAGTACCACTTGAAGTCGGCGAGTCGGCGCGGGGACGTACACTTATATACTCCGTTTCACCTTACGATATACCGCAAATGATGTTAGAAAACACCGGAGCCAATTCGTAGTGTGCCGCATCTCCTTCCAAGTGAGCAGAGCGACGTGGGGAGCGCGGAACCACGTGACCAGCTCTGAGCTATAAATGGTCTCGGGATTGGCTCCTAGTGGAGTATTGCGCTCATCGGCGAACTCGGAGCAACGGTCAACATCTCCGTCGTTGCTTCTCAGATTCACTCGTCGTTTTCCTTCCATCTGAGATTATGCTGGTTTATTTCGGTAAAACTAAACTAAAACAGGTATAGGGACGAAGCAAGGAAAAGGTGAGTTATAGGGTCTCCGGCATCCCGGTCAGCTGGCACTCTTGGGACGCCGTGACGCATAGGTGCGCTTGTATATACGGTGCATACTGTATTTCTGTGTCTGCTCTCTTCTTTTTGCTTATTCGTGACGCGATGAAATGTGGTGGTGGAACAGCTGTATGTCTCAGGGATCGAGGCAGGCAGTGAACATTTTAAAACATCTTTTGGGGAAGCAAAATTAACACTATAGAGAAACCTTAGAGTAGGAAAAGGGATGATGCTCAGTAGTAAAGTCGAGTTTTACGCGTAGTGTTTTCCGAGTAAGCGTATAATTCCTCGGCGTACATTTTCCCTGTAGTTCGTCATAGAAAGGAGGAAATCTGAAACCTAATGAATCACAAACATCTCTAGCAATATTGAGCTATGTAGTTTTCCGAGAGTTCTATACATTAGTGTATGTACCTTTTGGGAAGTATAAAAAAACGCGAATAAATAAGTATATTTTTATGTGTTATTCGTCGAAAAAAGGATGCTATCTTTGATGGGTGCATTAATACTAAAGAAACAGATGGGGATTATCGCAAACAATCTACATTTTCTCAATTATTTTGCGAAGGCGAAAGATGGCTACAGTGTGCAATTCCTCGCCGATTGCGGTAGAACGAGTGTGTCGAACCGAACTTGAGCTTGAACCAAAAACTTGTGAAGAACCATTATTTTCGATCGAACCAGAACAAAAGTGTAATTGAAATCAAACATTTGCTATTAAATCCGCATTGGTCTGAAGCTGTAACCTAATATGCAGGTTACCTGTTCATATGTAAACTGTTCGTCGTAATAAAAACTTGAGCCGCGCCCTTTCGTAGGTGGCGGCGTGAAGTCAATAAAAGGATCGCTACGGTAGCGTCAGACGCGCCGTGTAAACTAAACAAACGGTAGTGACGTCTTGATGTAATATTGTCACGAATGACCAAGTGATGAGGCGGTGAATAACTGAGTAAACTAAATGTTTAATCGGGCGAACTTGTCGCCAAAAATAAAGAAGGAAACAAAAGAGAACAGAGAGCGTCGCGGGCGTCGAAGTCGGCGAAAGAGCAGAGATCAAACGCTGGGCGAAACTGACCGCCGCTCGCCACGCGGAGCCCTCATCAACACACGTGGGCTTCTCGAACAATCGGCGTAGAAGGTTCGCGCATAGAACATTCTAACCTCGAACATGCAACAGAGTTCTCAAATTTACCAGAACATTACATTAGATGTCAACAAAGGCGTCCCCGCGGCTACGGAATCGAACCCTGGCTTTTCGCGTGGGGAGGCAGGGGCTATAACCATTAGGCCACGCGCGACTGCCTACTTATCAAGGTGCGCGCGCGCATTACTCCCCCTTTAAAAAGTGCATCGCCTCGATGCAGCAAAAACAAAACAAAATAAAAAAGAACGATAAACAAGAGTCCTTTGGAGCACATAAAGTCCACAGTCCTATCGAGCGGTAGTACTGCTTCGAGACGCACGACGTGGACGACCTTAGGTCGTGGTGGTGGCGTGACGATGTTCGTGTTCCGTCGGGCATCACCTCGTAGTTCAGCTCCCCGAGGCGACGAAGTACCTTGTACGCTCCAAAGTACCGTTTCAGCAGTTTCTCACTAAGGCCGCGGCGACGACTGAGGTGTCCACTCCCACCCTGTCTCCGGGCTGAATTGGACGTCCCTGCGACCAAGGTTGTAGCGGCCCGCGTCGGCGCGTTGCTGGTCTTGGATCAGGAGTCGGGCGAGCTGGCGGACTTCTTCGGCCCGTTGAGCAACCACCTGGAGAGTCGTCGCTTTTCATTGTCAGCGGCCTCGTGGGACAGCATCGCGTCCAGCATGGTCGTTACCTTCCGACCATGTACCAGCTGGAAAAGGTGTGAATCTGGTGGTCTCTGCACCGCCGTATTGCTAGAGCGAACGTGACGTAGGGCAACACCTCGTCCCACGTCTTGTGCTCTACGTCGACGTACGCAGAAATCATGTCGGCGATTGTCTTGTTGAGTCGCTCCGTCAGCCCGTTGGTCTGTGGGTGGTACGCAGTAGTACGACGATGGCTGGTGTGACTGAGCCGGAGGATTTCTCGGGTCAGCTGTGCCATGAACGATGATCCGCGATCTCGTAATCAGAACTTCGGAGCGCCGTGCCGGAGGACGAAGGATTCGATGAAAAACTTGGCGACTTCAATAGCCGTCCCTGAAGGAAGGGCTTTCGTTTCTGCGTACCGCGTGGAGATAATCTGTGGCGACGATTATCCACCGGTTTCTCCAGGGTTGACGGCGGAAAAGGACCGTGCAGATCCTTTCCGATCGCTGGAACGGTGTAGTCGGCGGAGGAATGGGCTGCAGGAGACCCGCCGGCTTCATCGGCGGTTTCTTGCGTCGCTGGCACTCATGGCAGGATCGGGTGTAGAGGTGGACGGTTTGGGAGCTTTGGCCAGTAATACTTTTCACGATCTACGGGCCAGTGTCCGGCTGTAACCAAGGTGTCCGGACGTCGGTCGTCATGACATGCTTGAAAACTCTCCTCCCGAAGGTCGGCCGGGATTACCAGCAGCCACGGCGAGTTGTTGTTTCCGGAGTTCTCTTTGTAGAGCACACCCTGTCGAATGGCGAAAGTCGGCAGGGTTCGTGAGAAAACACGGGCAGCGGTACCTGCCTCTCTTCCAGGTGCTCGATTAATGCTCGCAGCTCAGGATCGTCCCGTTGACGTCGTCGGCCATGTCGTCGGCTTCGACTGCTCCCAGGAAGCACTCGTCGTCACTGTCGTCGCTGCAGCCGGAAGGGGTTTCGACGGGGGCTCTGGACAGGCAGTCGGCATCGTTGCGCATGCTTTACGAGCAGTTATGCCGCACTCTCCGCCAAAATGTCACGAATGACAAGTGATGAGGCGGTGAATAGCTGAGTAAACCAAACGTTTAATCGGGCGAACTTGTGCCCAAAAATAAAGAAGGAAACAAAGAGAACAGTAGAGCGTCGCGGCGCGTCGAAGTCGGCGAAAGAGCAGAGTCGAACGCTGGGGCGAAAACTGACCGCCGCTCGCCACGCGGGAGCCCCTTTGTACACGCGTGGGCTTCTCGAACAATCGGCGTAGAAAGTTCGCGCAGAACATTCTAACCTCGAACATGCAACAGAGTTCTCGAATTTACCAGAACATTACATTAGATGTCAACGAAAAGTCATCCCCGTGGCCAGGAATCGAACCCTGGCCGCGCAGGCAGGCGTTACAACCATTAGCCACGCGCGCGCGCCTACTAACAAGGTGCGCGCGCGGCAACATGGTAATGAACGAATGCATATATTTTACGTCTATCTGCGCACGACTTTGCATAGATCGAGTCGGCGCGAGGCGTACTCTTCTTTGCTTCTTCACCTGACAGTAATGTGCCGCAAAGGACCCTAGAATGATTGTAGGTAATTCGTGGACAGCAGAGGGTGCTAATGCTTGGCTGTTAGATCAGATTATTTTGAGGACATGCCAAGGATCTGAAGAATGTTAATGTAAAATTGCATTTTTACAGCAGCAATGATATAGCCCTTAAAATTGAAGCGCGCCGTGGAGTATTGTCGAAGAAATTTGGCCTGCTACCATACACCTCAGCCTCGAGCTCCGCCGTCCACAAAACGCAAATGTGCAAAAAAAATTGCAAAATTAAAAATATTTTGAGACACTTTCAAAGAGTTAGTTGGTAGCTGTTGCAGCTTCGAAAACAACAAGTACGAAAAAAATTGTAAAAGGAATACACGCTACGCTAAACACGGCGCCGCGTGCCTGGACGATTAAGACCGGAGTTAGCGTCCGCTTCTGTTTATCGTAAAACGCATCTCTGCATATGACGATTTGAACAAAAAATCAAAATACAACTGCTCTTTATTTTTTTTTCAAAGTGCAAGAAGTATTAGTGTGCAAAAACAGCAATAACGGCAGCGGGAGCAGCTCCTTACGCTGTTGCACCAGCCGCGTCCATTCTCTCGACGGGATGAGTCGCAGATTGCCGCGAAGCTGCTCGGCACGGCACCCCTTTTCACGAGGCCCTTATGGCGCTGGTCCCCCGGAAATGCGCTTTCTTCTTGAAGCCTGGCTTCGCCTCCTCGGCGCTTGACTCCACACTTGCACCGTCTCTCCCTTTTCCCTCAAGATTTGCTGCGGCGTAATTCTGCAAATTGAGCTGTGCCGGCACGTTGTTGTTCTTGTTTCTCTGGGTTTAGGGTGCGCCATCAAGTGCCGCCGTTCCTAACTTCAGGGCTGATGGAGAGTGGCACTACTGCATCGCAGATGGCAGCGTGGAAGTCGCAATCAGCAAAGCACTCCCTCTTTGCTTTACTTTGTCAAGTTTTGTTTTGTTTTGTTAGGAAGTTTGCGTTTGTGACGTAAATCGCACGTATATCTCGAGCCCAGGTTTTCTTTGTGGCGAATTCTAGAAACAAGTGGCCCCTAAAAACGCAAGTTCCAGTGCTCGCTGCAGAAAGTAGGCCAGGTTTTAGCACAAAGAACAAGGGTTATGTCCGGGGATAGCTTGGTGGTGAGCCACTCATATAGAATCCGTTCACACAATGAGCAGCTGAGTGACCATTACGACTGAGGCTATAGAGATGCTTTGCTGAGGAAACGCAATCTCTCGAAATTCCCACTTTTGTTAACGCTTCAAAGAATTATTTTTTAATGCGAATAGCATTCTTTGGATACTTCACGCACTTTTCGTCTATGTATCTATCTATCTATCTATCTATCTATCTATCTGGCTATCTAACCTCTTACGCCGCGGGTCGATAAATAAATAAAAAAGACCGGCGCCGGCTGGGATTCGAACCGTTGACCCTTTGATCAGCAGGCAGACGCGCTAACCACAGAGCTATGAAGGCAGTCATTCAACGCACTCTAAACACTTGTTTATATCTTTACCATAGGACGCGCGCTGTCACAGCTGCACGAGTGGCTGTTCGCGCGCTCCGTGCACGAGGCTAGCTATCGGCCGCTAGCTCACCCTCTCCCGCGCTCGGGAGAGGGTGATGCTAGCGGCCGTGCTCAGCCTCACGAGAGCGGAATGAGCCCTCGTGCATGGAACGCGCGCGCACCGGTAGCTGTGACAGCGCTGTAAAGCGCGTCCTATGGTAAAGATATAAACAACCGTTTAGAGTACCGTTGGTTGAGACTAGCTGAGACGCCAGAAAGTCTGGTCGGTACCATTTTGAGTGTTTGTGCGTATGGCGCGTGCTTTGCTCGCCTTCCTAAGTGACACAAACGCACGTGCTGGGCTGCGGAGATCGTGCGCAGGGCTGTGAAAGTGTCAACAAATTTAGAATCGCCTCAAGAGTGGGCTGGCGTATCTAGAGTGTGCCGGCCACCTGACGAACGCGCATAACTCCGCACCGTTTGATGCTATTCGCATTAACGTAGATAATCATTCCCAAAGATGGGTTCTGCATTTTGTTTAAAGATGGTCAACGATATTTAAGCCACAGGTCGAGGCATGCTTTAGTCAGTTCAGTGGTATGCTAGCTAAATCGATGTTAGAGGGCCGAGTTCCTTGTCACGGGTGCAGCGAAAACTGATGACAACTTTCTGGTTTCAGGAGATAGCGAGAGTTGCATAGTGAGCGTTGGCTTCAGAAGAAGAGGATGAACTAACCCAGGACACTTGAACTGGTTTATTTGTTCTTTATACCTATCTTGATAGCCTTCGTTCTGAAGACCTGCAGTCCTCAAAAATGAGCATCTATGAATGAACCGTGAAGATCCGACTTTATTCAACGCACTATAGTCACACGTAGATCTACTCTTTCCTTGGATGCCACATTTCCCAAAAGAGTCAGGCGAAAAAATAGCAAGACGTTGTAAGCGGGCCAGACGTCGGGTGATGAAAGAGGTTTATTCAGGAAAGGCAGCGGCTTATATAGCCGAGGCGTGACGTGTCTTGTCACGTGTACCGGCTTGGTTCGGGACGTCACGATGACTCAGACTTGAGCCACGCTACATCTCCCCTCCATCCGAATGTCTCTCGGGCAGAGGGTACCGACGAGGTTCTTGACGTACTCTTGAACTTCTCCGAGGTTCTGGAGGCTGTTCGACGTCTTGAGCGTCGGAGGCTTCCGAGGTTCCAGGCGCCCCAGCTGTGGCAGGGGCTGCGTCGTGCGGGGCCAGAGGCTTCAGAGGTTCCGCGTCGTGCGGGGCCGCTACCTCCCGGAGGTGCTCTCGGGTGCGGCGGACTTCGCGGCCGTCTTCGGTCTGCAGGATCATCGAGCGAGGCGTGTTAGCTTGTCTCAGGACGGTAGCAGGAGCCCATGTTCGTTTGTCTTGTTCGTAGGTCGTGACCTGTTGTCCTCGTGACAACGTCGGCAGGTCCCTGGCGCCGCGGTTGTAGTACCTTCTTTGCCGTTGGCGGATCTCTTGTAGTCGATTGTGGACGTCCTTGGTCGGCACAGTCTCTGGCTCCAGGTGGCTCGTGGGCACGGGAAGCAGGGTTCGTGTCTGCCGTCCCATCAATCTCTGCGAAGGGGATTTAAGAATGTCATCCCGAGGGGTGTTCCGCCACTCCATTAGAGCCAAATAAAGGTCGGGAACTTTGAGGGAACATTTCTTAAGCAGCTTCTTTGCTTCCTGTACAGCTCTTTCTGTCATGCCGTTGGAGCGTGGGTGATACGGACTGGAGGTGACGTGGGTAATGTCTAGCTCCTCTAGGAAATCCCGGAATTCTCTGCTGGTGAATGGTGGGCCGTTGTCGGTGACCAACCTCAGAGGTAGTCCGTGAACAGAGAAGATCTCCGCGCACCACGTCTTAACCGAGTTCGCGGTGGTGCGCTGTAGTTCCCGAATGTAAAAAAAAGGAATAGAAGTCCACGATGACGGCGAACTCTCGGCCGCCATAGGAGAAGAAGTCTAGGCCCACGACTTCCCACGGCAGCGTAGGGACATCATGGCTCAGAAGGGGCATTTTGGCGTTCCGTGGCTTATGAGTCCGACAAACCTTGCATGCCATGCAAAACTGCTCTATATCCGCAGACATGTTTGGCCAAAACACTACAGTCCTAGCCCGGGCTTTCATCTTTTCCGCTCCCGCGTGAGCCGCATGAAGAAGACGCATGATTTCGACTTTCTTGGAGCTAGGTATGATTACCTTGTTGCTGCGAAACATCAGACCATCTTGCGTGTGTACCTCCTCTCGGTATGTCCAGTATGGTCGAACCGCCTCTGGGACAGCTTGCTTGTTGTCTGGCCAGGTCGTTTCAGCGAAGTCACGAAGCTTGACGAGCGCAGGATCTTCGTTGGTAGCTGCTAGCAGATCTTTCAAACGTCGCTCGGAAGCTGAAACATAGTCAAGCACATTCACTCGAAACTGTTCGGCTTCTTCTTGCATTTTGACTTTGCTGGGGAACCGTGACAGAGCATCCGCTAGGAATAGTTCTTTCCCCGGCTTGTATTGCAATTTGATAGGATAGCGTTGCAGGGACAATCGCATGCGTTGCAACCGCAGTGGGCACTGATGCAACGGCTTATCGAAAATTGGGACTAGGGGACGGTGATCCGTTTCCACTGTCACACTTGCCTGGCCAAAGATGTAATCGTGAAATTTTGTGCAGCCATGCACAATCGCCAACGTCTCTTTTTCAATTTGTGCGTAGCGTTGTTGCGAGTCAGTGAGTGAGCGAGACGAAAAAGCGATAGGGTGGCCGTCTTGGATAAGCACGGCGCCAACCCCAAACTGACTGGCGTCAACCGAGAGCGTGACTGGCTTTTTTGGGTCGAAGTAGGAAAGAACCGGCGCCTTTATCAGTGCCTGTCGCAATGCTTCAAAGCTTTCTTGCTGTTTTTCCGTCCAGACCCATGCTATATCTTTACGTAGCAAGGTCCGAAGCGGCGCTGTTAAGACTGACATGTTGGGAATAAAGCGCTGCACGAAATTCATTGTGCCGAGCAAAACTTGAAGCTCCTTACAGTTTTTTGGCTCCGGCATCTGCAGGATGTCGTGCACCCGCTCTGGGTCGGAGGCGCAGACCTTGCGTCGTGAAGGCATGTCCCAGGTAGCGGACTTGTTGCTGCAAAAAGATGCACTTCTTGGGGTTCAATCCGAGGTTGTGTTCTCGACACCGCGTCAAAAGCAGAGTCAGGTTATAGTCGTGTTCTTCTTTCGTTTTCCCCCACAATAGTATATCATCCATCACGACAGCAACACAAGGCAACCCTTCTAGCAGTCGGTGCATTGCGGCTTGAAAGATTTCCGGCGCAGAAGCGATCCCAAAGGGCATGCGAAGAAAGCGATAGCGCCCGTACGGCGTGCTCATCGTGCAGAGTTTAGAGCTAGCCTCCGTGACTTTGATTTGCCAAAATCCGGACGCGGCATCCAAGGTGGTAAAGAACTTGGCCTCAGCAAGCCGCGGAGCGACATCCTCTAGCGTTGGCATGGGGTAGTTCTTGCGTAACAACGCTTTGTTAAGTTCTGTTGGATCCAGACAGATGCGTATCTTGTCCTTTTTAACAACTGTGACCATGTGGCTAGACCATTCCGTTGGCTCGGTTACCTTTGCAATGACGCCTTGCTCCTCCATGCGCTGTAGCTCCGCCTTCACCTTTTCCTGAAGAGCCACGGCTACTCTTCTAGCCGGCACGACGACACCCACGCTGCCGGGCTTGAGCTTCATAGCGTACTCGACGTCCTTCAGCTGTCCGAGTCCCTTGAAGACTTCTGCAAAGGGTTGTGCTGGCGGATAAAGCTCTTCGAGATTGACGTTCTGCACACGGCGTATAAACCCAAGACGTTCGGCAACTATACCACTTAAAGTCACCGGCACATTGTGGTCTACTACGAAGATTGTTTCTTCGTGTGTCCTGTTGTTTGCGGAGAGCTGCAGCGTTAATCGGAGGCGTGGGTTCGAATCACCGCTGCCACCATGTAAGCCGGCCAGACGTCGGGTGATGAAAGATGTTTATTCAAGAAAGGCAGCGGCTATATAGCCGAGGCGTGACGTGTCTTGTCACGTGTAGCGGCTTGGTTCGGGACGTCACGATGACTCAGACTGGCCACGCTACAGTCGTGATCTGGCATACATTTTCAATCTGTTTTTGTAAACGGCTACATTTCCCCCCAAAAATGAAGATTGCTTAGGTGGTTGTTCGTTATAAGCAAATTTGAGAAATTATATAAACAACTACAGGCCTTTATATCGTCCGGTGTTTTCGAAGGGCTTAGCAAAATTATTTATAATCGCCTCATCAAATTTTTAGATAATCATAGCATAATTACAAAATCCCATTTCAAGTTTAGAAAAAAAAGCTCTTTATGGAACTTGCTTTGCTAGTTCAAAATAACTTATTTTGTGCAACATTGAAGCAAATAATGTAGTCCTGGGTATTTGTAGTGATTTTCCGAAAGCGTTCGACTGGATTAATCATGAGGTGCTCATTTGAAAACTTTATATTTATGGCGTTAGAGGGAAGAATAATCTTATAAAATTGTATTTTAAAGATCGCTACCAATTTGTTAATACAGTGATGTCTCGTTAATATGGACACCTCCGTTCCCGTAAAGAATCGTCCGTAATGTGAGTTATCCATAATAACGAGACAAAATGCATGTATTTTCCCAGCTTGTACCCGACAGCGGTGTCTATATAGCGGGGTGTCTATATTAACATTCTCCTTATTAACGAGACATGACTGTATCCATAATCACTCCTTTTATAGCAAACCAATGAAATCTGGACTCCCACAATGCAGCATACTGGGGCCGTTACTCTTTAACATATATCTTAATGAGATTGTTAACCTTGCAAGGCAGGTAAAGTACATAATTTACTCACATAACACAAGCCTCTTTCTTCCTTTTAAGCCAAAACTTTTATTGAGTTGCCGCATGTAGCTAATGACACAATAAAACGCCTTGGAATATGGGCTAGTGCAAATAATCTCATAAATAAAAATAATACCCAGGCCCTCTTTTATAGTTACAAAAATAGGAATCTTGACCTTAGAAGTGATATTTATTAAGACTACTCACCTACTGAAATAGTACGTTTGAAACTTTGGGGATGATTTTTACGACAGACATGACTTCGACTGAACCTGAGGATTATATATTTTAACTCGCGTGTATCAGTGGTATTTTACACAGACATCGGCATGTCCTTCCAACTGGAGTTAAGTTGTCTTGATATAACTCATTATTTGTATCCCATCTGAACTACTGTAATCTAGTCTGAGGTAATGACAACCAAAACTAATCTCCAAAAACTATTCTTACTTAGCCTGGCGCCATTTCAAAAGTGCTGAATTCGCCACAGCCACCATCTATTTTCTTTGTCTTTTTTCTCTTTTCTTACTTAAAAAAAGTGATAAGAATTGTGTGCAGCGTGCCCTACAGTCATCATAATAACCAACGTTCTGTGAGGCTGGGTGTTTTAAAGATATTTAAATACTATGAAGTTCTACTTTGTATGAAGTATCAACAGGAATGCCATGAGAAGAATAGCTTTTGATTATTTTGGGCATCACTTAGAAACAATCCTATAACATACTCCACACATCACTCGGATCCCTTGTAGTAAACGCATCACGCACAGATGATGGCCTTCAGATGAATAAACACACCTTGCCGACATGACTAGTAAACACGATTGTGTGCTATAATCTTGATAAAAAATCTTTTAGCACACGTGATACTAGGGATTGTTTTATCAAAATAAATATTCAGTAGAATTTTCTTTTTAATTGCCTTACTTATTGTTTACTAAGTATTTGCATTGTGTAATTTCTTGTGCATGTTTCTTGCGACTGCTGCGTACCTGTGGTAATGAGACAGTTGAACATCGGTTTCTTAGGGATAGTATAAAAAGGGAAGGGTGGCCTCGTAAAGAGCGAAGCGATAGCGTTTCAGGTTTACCCGACGGTGCAGAGCGCTAACTGGCTGCACGATATGCTTGTTTGTTTTTTTCGAACGTAAGAGATTTGCTCAACAGAAAGTTCTCGCACGTACATGTTTAGTGCTGCCGAAAGAGTACTTTCTCAGAAGCCTGCGAACGGCAGCCGATAGTTATTACGCTATTAGCCTTAGTTGTTATCTCTGAAGACATTAAATGACTCCAAGAACAACTTTCAAATTTAGAAATTTCCCAAAAATCGATGCTATTTACAAAGGACAATAACAACAATTTCACCTGCATGTATATCGTCAAAAGACTGTGTAATTGCGCTGATGTAGCGTCACTCAAATCCGACGCTGGCTCGAGCCTTTGAAGCATGGTTTGCTACTCGATCGTCTTTACCGGTCGGACGATGTTTTATTGGAAACATCTTTTAGAAGCCATTAAGCAGTGTGATCCTAAATACGGATTAATGACCATCCGTTATGATATTTCATAAATGCTGTTACCCCGCGTTGCACTCTTAGTCACTCCGAGTTCCTGATTTTCTTAGAAAAACGGCTTCGGGATGACATCCATAAAAATAATGTTTAGGCACGCGATGTTTAACTAAATGTTGAATATCACGAAGACTTCTAGAACTCGTTTCTCGTTTATTCTATATATAACAGATTTAACCCGATACGTAATAACGCGTAGCGGCGTTGAATTTCAGTGAAATCGCAATAGATTTTATATGGCGGTAGAAAATTACTCGGAAACACTTTAGTCCAAAATATATACTAAAGCATAACTTCTCTCGCATGCTTAGAACCATAGCCTACACACTAAATTATGTTGTGTGTACGAAACTGCAAAGACCAAAAAACTTATACAACTTGTTGCGAAACTCGGGATGCATGGTTTCTACATACATATATTCGTGCATACTGTATTACTGCACGGTTTGTTTCGTGTTTTTCAGAATTAAAGGGCCACTGCCATCTATACTTGTAGAGAAATATTGCCTCGCGTTAATATGAGCTGCGTAGTAGGCGTGTTCATAATATGAACGACATTCAGCACTCCAAGCATTATGCATGTGTCCCAAAATAAAACCGAACAAGGTATAAACATGACCATGCATGTTTAAGTTGTAATAACTAAAATAATAGTTCGTTTGAAAGCCGGTTGGTCGTTTTTCGCCTAAAAAAACAACCTCGTAAATCAGAGTGAGAACTCATTTCAATTAAATTTTATTTTACACAGCGAGCACACCTAACGGTCATGGTGTCAAGGAAGACTGCAATAATGCAGCTTCACCGGGCCTTTTCATCTACATTTGGAGACTTGGTGGGCAGAAAGATAAAAATATTTTAGTAGGAACGAAGAAGTTACAGGCCAGAAACTATACACGGTTAGACAATAAATAATGAGTAAATATCCTTCTGTTTGCTAACTCAATCGGAACGCCTTGCTCGTCAAAGAAGTTCAATCATGTGGGATGACTGAACTCATACATTTGAAGCCTGTCATTTGTTCCAGGACGGGGCATTCCTCAGTAACCTGCGCTGCGTATGCAGGATTTTTTCCAGCTTGTATAGAAGTCTGTTGCCACGAATTCTTTTTAAAGTTAAGACATGCCACATGCATTGAAGCTTTATAATTGTAATATATATATATATATATGTATATATATATATATATATATATATATATATATGTGTGTGTGTGTGTGTGTGTGTTTTTATTTTGATGGCAAATATGCTCATAGATGCGTTATTCCAAAAGAGTTTATAAAACTACAAAATATAATTTGCACCACGACACTGCGCACGTACAAACACATACATTTGGTGCGCGGAATAAAGGTTACGTTATCTTTGACTTGTTAAACTTCTGTTCAAATGAGGTTGTCGTACAGTTCATGACGGTGCCCGGACCATCGTTCACAAAGACCGCGCACATCGGGAGCAGGGTAATAGCAATATTAAGACAGGTTCCTCCAAGAGCCGCAGAGGGAACCCACAAACACGCATACCTACAAAAGCGCACGCGCGCCGGTAAGAGTATTTAGAAAATATCGTGAAGCAAATCAACGGGTCCATTTCGGCACTTTGCTTGACGCAGTGCCACGTACGTCACATCGCCTGATCTACGGGCAAAACTTCAATAAACGCGCATCAGTCATCCGCGCGCTAGCCTTCCGACTTTCAGATTTTCTTACCCGATATGCGTAAGCAAATCTGGGAGATGGCTAGAGGTTAGACCGTGAATCACTGAGGCGTTTTTACCTAACCCTCGGACACTAACTTTCTCTCTCCACCCGCAAATCAGGTGATATGACGTCAATGAAAGCGCGCCAAGCAGAGTTCCGAAATTTACTGCTGATGGCTTACTCCACAAGCCTTTTCGGATACGCAGCTGGCAAAGAGCCGCTCAAGCAAAAAACGTAATGCGAGAGACAGTGACGGGCGTCAACAGGGGTGATGTGTTGCGTTCTTCCCAGTTTGTCGAACCACTTGTTATTCCGGTTCGGTTCGGGTTCTCGTTCAGTTACTTTCCACTTTGTTCCGGTTCGGTTCTGTTTCAGTGATGCACTCACAATATTGGTTGGATTAGCGGTTCCACCAAACACGAATTGGTTTAAAGCGGTTCTTATTGCTACCTAAGTTACACCGCGGCCTCCCGTGCATTTTTTTTGCGCTAAACAAAAGTGTTTGCTGCTCCCAGTCATTACGAAATAAAGAACATGTTTAACATGCTGTCATCTGCATTGAAATACAAGAACATAGTCCTAAGAATATACGCTTGAATTTGTTTCGTTATTTTGACTTTTTGTCGTAAACACCATGCCATGCCAAATGAGTAGTCACACAAGAGCTCGGAAACAGTATCTAAGTACGGTACCTCACATGCAAAGTCAATCAGTCAGCACGCACAGCGATACCGTGACACTAGCACTCACTATTTCATCCCTACTCGTAATCCACATACCTCCCCCTCCCTCCTTTCCGGCCCGAACGCCTCAAATGAATTATCTGAGGAGAAAAAATACATCGAAAGCAAGTCTTTCTTCTGTTGCTCGTTAACACTCATTTCGAGTTCTTCGCTAAAAGTATGAAAAAGTAACCGTAAGAAACGCCTACAACCAGTATGAAATTTTTGATCGAAAACAAATTGCCGCTAATACATACGATGATTAAACGCTAGTGAAGCCTTCGGCATTGTGCAGTGCGCAGCGGACACCGTCAACTCTTCTGAAGAGAACAAAGCTACCAAAATCTTTCGCGGCAAAATGCTCCTCGAATTAGATATATGTATATGTGTTCGTTCAGATCAACCTACAACCAAATTCAATGGGGGCTACTGTTCTCATATACTCATTGAGAAATTCAGTCTGGCAACTTTAATCATTATCCTGATATGTCATGCTCCGGCAGCTGACAAAGAGGACATGTTTTCCAGAGCTCTTGCGAAGCTAAACGATTTTAGGTATATTTAGTTCAGTTGCGTGTGTGTTTATGGTGTAGTAGAAAGCAGTTTCTAAAGTAGCGATAGGATAGGCTTGCTTGTTAGATCTTTTTCATTGGTGGTGTTTCGCGCTAAAGGCAATAGGCACACCCCATTGGGGTTGATCCTCCAGGTTTAGCGCCTAGCTGTAAAGCACTTTTGCTCTTACACGGGTGGGTTTATGGGGTAGTAGGAAGCAGTTTTTAAAGTAGCGATAGAATAGTTGGGTTAAAGCAGGCTTTTTTAGGTAGGGTCACGAGACGGAACCACGTGCACGTTTCAAACTTTTGGCGGGCTAGTTGGTTGTACGGGTACAGTTGTACCGAGGCTTTCTTGGTTTGAGTTTTGGTGGGATATTTTTCGTGGGGTCGCGCTGTCAGTCGGTAGGCAATGGTGAATACGCGACGGAAGAAGGATACGCAGCCTCAAGTAAAAGAAGGACCCGATTTGGAATGGGAGGAGTGAGGCCGTTGGTGCTGCATGATGGAGACGGAGTTCAAAACTGTAGCAGAAGCCGAGAGGAGCAGGTTTACATGCCGGAGTTGCGAGTAGGTAGAACTTGGTTTTAGGAGAATAGGAAGTTAATGTGCGGATACGGTTCAGGAGTTGAAGCAGGAGATACAGGTAGAGCGGGAGAAGCGGGCTCAGCTTGAGGCGCAGGTCGGAGAGTTGATTAAGAGGGCGGAAGCGGATGTGGAAGAAATGACCAGGGAATGGGCAAGCAAGGTGGAAAGCGTGGCGAGAGAGCCGAGGCGAGAACGGGAACAGCGAGCCGAGCTTGAGCTACAGGTGGAGTGAGCTTAGACAGAGGGAAGAGTGGAAGGCGGAGTTGGAGGAGCATAAGAAGAAGTGCGAGGATATGGTGCAGCAACTGACAGGAGTAGTTACTAAGGAAAAGGAGGAAGTGGCAGAGAAGACGGCGGTGGGGGCGGCAGACCCAGGAGGCCAGTTAAATAGTGACGAGGTAGTTGACAGTGGAGGAAAAGAGGTCTGGACAGCTGTATAGTGCTGCATTACAGCAGGGCTCGAGGAAGGCAGCAGAGGTTGAGGCAGAGAAAGCACAGATAGTTTGAGGGGGTGAAGACAGGCAGTCGGGGTTAAGAGGGTGCTGGTAGTAGGAGACCCAAACATAACAAGGGTTAAGGAGGGGATACTGGACAGGGTGAAAGGGGATGGGAGGGTAAACGTAGTGGCCCAGTCAGGAAAGTGCATGGTAGACGCTATGGCCAAAGCGAAGGAGCAGGTGTGGCAAAAGCAGTGAGGGATGGAACCTTATGGTAGTGCACGCAGGACTAAATGATGTGTTAAAGGGTGGGAGCCAGAATCTTGCCGTGCAGATAGAGTTGGGGTTACGTAAGCTGAGGGAGGTCTCTGAGACGGTTCATGTGCAAATATGCACCATCCCAGAGGTCTGGGGACAGTCTTCCCAGATACAGAAGCGGGTGGTGGAAGCTAACCGGGTGATAAGGGGTGTTGAGCCGACAATTTGAGTGCGGAGTAGTGGAAGTAAACAGGGTGGTGTATGAGGCTCTCTCCGACCCTTTTACATGGGGCATCCACTACAGTGGAACCACTGGTAGCACGGTAGGCGATGGGATTGGACGTCACATTGTACTTTCTTTTTTTTTGCGGGGGGGGGGGGGCCTTGGAGCCCTGAGGGCGCCGGTGTAAATGAGCGCCAAAATGTAGATACAAGGAGGAAGGTTTGGGAGAGTGAGAAAAAACCTCGCAGGAGTAGGAAAAAGAAACAGCCTAACATAGGGTTCATAAACATGCAGGGGGCAGGAACAAGAATAAACTGGGAGGAGACTGAGGAGCAATTAGAAAGCGAAAACTTTGCAGTGTATGGATTAGCAGAAACACATATGAGGGATATGGAAGAGCCCCCAAACATACCGGGATATCATTGAATGGGATGCAACCGGGCCAATGGGGAACGCGAGGGAAGGGGATTAGGGGTGTTAGTGAAGGGT
>JAZHYW010063573.1:0-118097 GCA_037355805.1 Ixodes ricinus | reverse complement strand
GTAATTAATTACTTTTTCAGGCTACTGTTTAAACCTTTCATTACGAAATAGAAATGCATGCATATGTTCAAGGTTGTTGATTGGCTTCTTTTTGTCGTTCACACATTGCTGTGCTTCAGCAACAGTTGTCGTTCCAAGTTCTCGTCAGTCATCTTCCCAGGTTTCCTGGTGAAGATGTCAGTCGCGACGCTGAAGACCCTTTGACGGATGCGCTTGAGGGAAGAACAGTGTTGTAACGCACCAACACTTTCAGTACCAGTTCGTGGTTGAAGAGCAAGGCACTATCAACAGCTGGACAGTCGAAATGTCGCTGAGCGCGCTGACATTCTAATCCTTCTCTTATCTTGGTATTTTTTTTTAATTTGCTTAAGGGTGAAAGAAAGTGTCCAACATTTGTGCAACATAGACGAGTGACACAATTACAGACAGCGATTTTTTAGGTAAAAAAACTCAACTCAATTATTTTAGCTTTTCCGGAAACATATCATTGATTCCAGAAGAATAGTATGATTATTTAAAACATAAAGCGAAGAAGGCGGACGGAAGAAAGTAAACAAACAACCGCTGAAACTTGTTTGTCTCCTTTCTTCCGTCCCGTCTGTTTCGCTGTATGTTTTAAATATTCATGCCTTACCAACCACGCCCAAGCTTCCATTAGAAGAATAGTAATTGAATTCCAGCAAACTTTGCAAAAAAGTAACTTAAGCGTTATAAAGTTACAATAAAATGTAATTGATTACGAGTAATCACTAACTTGTAACTCGTTCTGTAGAAGTCTGGATACGCTATAATTACCCCTTTTTCAGTTCGCCCTCGCTCAATCGCGTGAACACCTCGTCCTCACCCTCGTCTCGCCACGTGACTTCCCCCGTCAACCAATCAGCGTCGAGCTTCCTTCGTTCAATCCTTTCCCCCTGTCAACCATTCAGCGTCAAGCTTCGTGGTCGCTTTACATTTTGGGCTTCACAAAATGCAGAGCAACCAGTCAAAGAACGCTTCGCGTTAAAAAGACTGTTGACCAGTTTTATGTAGACATATTAAACCCCGAGCCGATCATCAACATACTAAAGCCCGTTTCGGGTTTTAGTTTGTGGATTACCACCCAGCTCGCTTGTGTAGTAACATTGTTTTCAATTTCAAGTCTTTACAAAAACAAAAAAAAACGAAGTCGTTCCTTTCTATTTTGGAGTATGTAGCGTTTCTCTAATCATTTCATGGTTTAGACGGTTTTTTATTAGGTCGAAGTTTTATTGACGTGGATGCGTTATCTGAAGTAGTGCTCTTTGTAACGTGGCTATAGTTGACGGGCAATCAATTTTATTGCAGATTTACCAAAGCTCCCTGCTTGCATTGTAATGAGCCCCGGACCGTGGCCCTGGAGCGTAACGCTGTCGGCTCAAACGAACTTGCCGATACCTTGTTTCACTCCTGATTATAATAATTATAATAACAGTTTATTTCCATTACACCTAATGGTGGAGCCAAGGAGAAAAAGCCGCGCTACGCGGCATGACGAGTTCTCGGCCCCAGTACATTCTGCACTTTTCATTACCGTCACAGCCTGACGAAAAAAAAAAAAAAAAAAAGGAAACAATGCACACGCAACTTGAGGCGTCTATATAAAAAGGAAAACTTTCAGAACAAAAGGAAAACACTACACGATAAGAAATACACAAAGTTCACCGTGACAAAGGAAGCAATAGTCAAATACAAGGACCATGAATGCAACTAACAGCCATGACCGTCTGACGAGAACAATGATCCAGTATTTTTATTTAAATGTTCAATATGGTTGTCCCAGCACATATTCGAGACAACACTACTTCAAGTGTGTTAACATTATCAGTTAATTCGATATTTACCGAGTTTAAAGCAATGGTGTTTATTGGAGGGAGAATTTATGCTTAGATCGAAATTGTTCGGCTTTAGTTTTACTTGAACTTATTTTTAAAGCGGTCTTTTTTGTCCATACCGATATCTGGCCTAACAATGGGTTTACTTTAGACACGAGCTCCTCAGGATCGTCCGCAGCATACAAGTGTTGTATCGTCAACATGTATTATCAATTTAGTTGTTTGGTCAATATTCACAATGTCATTTACATATACGTTAAAGAGAAAAGGGCCTAAGATACTTCGTTGTGGTACTCCAGAGACTACCGGTTTTGTACTGGATGAGAAATTATTGCAGCACACATATTGTTTACGATTTTTCAGAGATATGATTGCAATAAAAGAAAGGCTTGGCCGCGTACTCCCTGCCATTCAATTTTCTGTAATAAAGTGCTTGTGGTTCAAAATAATCAAAACGCCTTCGTAAAGTCAATATAAACCCCAAAACGAGTTTTTCTGTCTATCTAGGTTACGTAAAATAAATTTCTTTTCTTCAAGTAACGCAAGCCCAGTGGAGCGGTGCTTTCCCGAAATCCAAACTGGGATTTTGTAATTGGCTGGTGCTTATCGAAAACTTTTTGAGAGCCGTGTATGAATAAGTTTTTTCTAGCCCCTTTGAAAAAAAAACAGGCAGTGTGGATGAGCTGGTCTCTGAAGATTTATATCATTTTTATCACCTTTCTTATGCGGTACGGAAACCTTTGCCATCTGCATACGCTCCAGGGAATACACCTTCACATATACATAAGTTAAATATGATAAGCCAAATAAGGCATAATTAAGTCTAAAACGTAATTCACAGGTCTAATCTGTATGTCATCTATATCTCTGCTACGAGTAGTATTTAAATTCATAAATGCTTTAAAAACCTCGGAATCGTCAGCCGGATCCAAAAAGTATGGATTTGCACTTCGCTTTTAATATACCTACAAGCATCATCATCGTAATTCATATTCACTAAATGTACAAAATGGTCATTAAACATATCAACTAAAGCAGTATTCTTTATTTCTTCGCCGTTTATATACGGCTTCTCTAGGTGTTCATTTTTTGGCTACTCCGTAAAATCGTATTCATTTTTTTCCAAGTGACCTCAACATTTCTAATTGTCGAGTTAAAACTGTTACGGAAATATCGCTCCTAGCTTTTCGTAATTCTTTTTGAAAGCTGGTTTCTATAACTTATTTGAACTTTTTTAAATCCTCCTTGATTTCTAGTTTTGTTAAAGTGATTAAAGTTATGAAATAGCTGATTCTTTATAATAAGTTTTGATAGAACGTTTGGGGTAATCGACGGCTTTCGAATTTTTTACGCGACGATTTGCATACCTTATAGGGGAACTCCTTGGCATAAATCGCCTGAAACCTATTCAAAAAAAGTGTTTTATGCTATATTGGGATCAGTCTGTTAGAACATCATACCAACTCGCGCTTACAATATCGTTGCGAAACATATCAAGATTGTCAGACGTTATGTTTTGAAATTGTCTTAATGACCGAATGTCTCGTTTTCGGCGTGAAAGAGCTTCGTTTATGCAAACAAATATCGGTCAGTGAGGATCAGTTGATCTAGGTGCTAAATATTCCTCCTTTTGGAAAGCGTGTACTATCAATGTTTGTAATTTTCAAAAGTGTCTATTAGGAGTTTTTGTGCGAACAGTGATTCGTGTTGTTCTGGTTATAGTATTAAGATATCCGTACGTGGCAGGTAATACTTCAAACTCATTTTTAGGCGCGCTATTAACTAGCATATTGATATTGAAATCCGCATCGATTATCAAACCATAATTATTGTCACTACGAATCACAAGAGCCTCTCGAAAACGTAAAAAAATCACAATATTGCCATCCGGTTGGCGATAAACAACAAAAATAAGCATATTATCTGCTATCAGAGATATCGCTTTATAGTCTCCAGTTGTAACGCAAACATTTGATAATAAATGAGAGTTAATGTTTCTTGGACCAATGCGCAAACACCACCCCGCGACTTGTAGTCCGGTTTAAACAGTAGCTTTTATGGGACGGAATATGAAATGCATTAGTTTCGTCGGAATGCATGTTTCGGTGAACGTAATCACGTTCAATCTAACTGAAAGTTGGCTAAAAAGACATTCGAGTTCCGTCGATTTATTTTTAGCCGACCGTACATTTAAGTGAAAAGAGTTAAGTATGACTGCAGCTGACGCTACAATCCATTAGAGATAATCAGTTAGCGCAAGTTTAGTTCAGAGCACGCGTATTGAAAGCTCGCACTGGAGAACCCAGGGATGTTGGGTTCAATTCCCGCCGATGCCAGTTTCGATTTGGATGAGCATCGTACCGGTGTGGAGTTGGTACCGTCATGTATCACTACTGCGTGGGGCATGTGTAAGGCCCCAGGCTTGCAGTTTTTGTGCACTGGCTAAATTTTAGATGCGGAGCATCTCTTGCTCGGAGTCTATGTCCCGCGGCGTCGGCGTGCTCGTAGTCCGCACTCACACTACGCATGCGCAACTCTCCTCCTTCCCTCTCTCCAACAGCTGCGCGTTGCTCTCTCCGCTCTCTCTCTCTTACCAGCTGCGTGCACTGCGCGTGCGTTCGCTTCTACCTCACACCGCGCGCGCACGCGCAGCTCTCCTCCTCTAGTCTCCTCTCCTTCAAGTGTGAATATAAGCAGCGGTAGCGCGCGTCTCTCCCGGAGGAGTGAAAGCAGGATAGTTTTGGGCGCGCGGGTCGCAGCGCCACGCCAGGGCTTTCCAGTGGGGTGGGCTTTCCCCGCAACTCTGCGGCTGTCGTCTGCTAGCGTTTCTCGGCCGCTCGCGTCCGCCGCAGCCCAAATCCGGCCGGCCAAAAGAAATCAGTCAAGAAGGGAATAAATTAATTACGATCCGCGATGCTCCGCATCACCCCATGGTTCCCTCGGGAAGATGGTGTAATTTTTTTCATCTACATATGACACACCAGGCTGAATAACTTCCGGCTGTATTAACATACATACGACCTAATTATTATTATTAACTTTAGGCTTCCTCAGGTAATTATTTCATCACAAATAAATGTTTGATTGAACATCACAAACGCATTGCCGTAGGAGCTAAATAAAAAAGAAATCATATATATGTATATATTTTTACATAATCACGCATGTGCATGGCTTCCGAGATTCTTGGCACGCAATGCTCTTTTCCAGCCTTTCCATTTGACAGAGAAACTGACACAGAGAAGCAAAAATTGTTTGAGACTGTTTCCGTGAGCGGTGGCGCTAGGTACAGGTCCCGGAAATCATCATCATTGACCTTGCTTGGCTGGCTGCCCGGATAAAAAGCGGCTTGTTTGCCCGAAATTGCCTCTCACCACACAACACACATTACTTTTTCAGCGAAGCGGTGGGTTAAAATCTGAGTGTTATATATTTTAAAACCGTAAACGTCATAAAGTAAATACGCGCCTGAAGGTTTTCATGCGAACTGTGCATCCAATTACTTTAAACTAAAAAATTGTTCCGAGTCATTACCAAGTTCCAATAAAGTTACTGACACAAAAATACCATTTCCTTTGTGAGTTCGAGCAGGTGAAACGTCAGGCACATTATTGGTCTGTAGATCGCTTCACCGAATAGGAAGCAAAAGTGGTTGGTGTTCTTTGGTCTCATCATTTACTTAAAACCTAAAACTAAATTGCTTCTTTCGTGATTTCTTTGTCTCATTTCCATTCATCGCTTTCGTTCTGCAATTTTTTTCGCGTTTTCCTCTTCGAGTGCTCCGCGGATGTCTTCTAGCCATGATTTTACCATCGACAAGGCTTTCAAGGCGTCGACCATTTCGCCGCAGTGGAATTTCGGGCGACATTATCTCTTGCTGTTAGCTGTTGATCAGGGCCGGTTCGCTAAAAAAGCGTCTTAGCTAAGGATTGGTGAGAGAAAGCACTGCAGAGACAGCGCACCATCTGAGTGGCCCGCGAATCGCGTTAACAAAAATACGAGCGCTATAACACGTTCAAGCATGTAACGTCTGATGTATTATTAATATTAATAATACTAATATTAATTGGCTCAGCAGAGCCGCGGCACTACAGAAAGGCAAAAGCCCGATACCAATGAAAGCCCGCGGTTCGGCGTCTAGATAATGTTTATTTATTATGTAACGATATAATCACACAAGATGAGGACGACGTGTTCTGATCGTCGCGAAAACCGCTGTTTGAGTTTTGGAAGTTTGGAGACGGTTCAGGCGAGTCAGTTAGCGACCCGAGGTAACCTTGCGGGCTCTTCAATGATGGTTTCAGATGGCTACGCCCAGGCAGTCTGGTCGGTCTGCTGGTGTGGTCGCTCACTTCGGTGAAGGCAGCGGGCTGCAGGAGATGGACCAGTCGAAGTAGACGGTTGTCACCCCAAGGCTTAAAAATACTTCCGCGCTAACCCGGTATAGCTTCTTGTCATCATCGTCATCATCGTCCCTCATACTCGCCCACAAGATCCTCTTGAATCATAATCACCAGCTTGCTTTTATCTGTACAATACCATTATATTACCATTAGACACGGTGTCGCAGGCCTTCATGGTATGGGCGACTTGCCTCTCTGCGGCACGGCGGCACTCGTGAGCTAAAATATCTCAATCATTATCACAAGCGGCCCTCTATCAGCACCGTCTTGCCGAGCTCTGAAGAAGTAGTTAGACGCTCCTTCTTGTGGGCAAAGGAGCGTTGGGAAGGGCTGGAGGAGAGCTTTGCGCGCCAAGAATCTTGGAAGCCATGGCATTTGGATCATAATTGGCCCATGCCCCAACAAGAGGTATTACAACGTATGCTAGAGGTTCAACCGGGGATTGTGTCTATCGGACGCGAGGTTTCAAATTGAAGCAGACAACATCCAGTTTACTTTTGCGGTGCTCCTGTGCATTCCTATGGGAAAAGAAGTCTGCATTTTGTCTCTTTTCCGGAGAATAACAGGTATTACCTTTGTTACTTTGGTCTTAGCGAAGAGTAGGTAACTTTAGTAACAGTATTTATGTATATACTGGGTGAAACAAGGAGACGGCAGGCTCTTTAAATCGACCGGAAAATTCGGTTTCTTAACCTATCGCGCTACGACTTTGTGCAGCGTTGCCCACAGATGGTGCATTTTTTTTGTAAAATTTGCAAAGAACGAACTTACCTGAGAAAAAAGTAAAGAAAGAAAAAGGCTTAGCTCCTATGGAAACGCAGCGACGCCACCGGTCTGCAAACAACACGGCGCCGTTTCGCACGGGAGACAAGAGATGGCGCAAGCGGTCGCGACGCCAACTGCCGCCAACGAACGAGCAGACGACGCCGAGAGCAATCGTGTTTAGCAGACAAGGAACTGCAGTTCCTTGCTGTTACCGCGCCTGTTTTTGTTGTCGAAAGTTTGCGCGTTACCGCGCCGCTTTTGAGTCGAAAGGATCGTCTGCTAAAGTGCCGGCTCTCGGCGCCGTATGCTCGTTCGTTGGCGGCGTTCGTTGCGCCATCTCTTGTCTCCCGTGCGAAACGGCGCCGTGTTGTTTGAAGACCGGTGGCGTCGCTGCGTTTCCATAGGAGCTAAGCCTTTTTCTTTCTTTACTTTTTCCCTCAGGTAAGTTCGTTCTTTGCAAATTTTACGAAAAAAATGCACCATCTGTGGGCAACGCTGCACAAAGTCGTAGCGCGATAGGTTAAGAAACCGAATTTTCCGGTCGATTTAAAGAGCCCGCCGTCTCCTTGTTTCACCCGGTAGTTTACCCTCAGGGCCACAGGCATTACGGAGGCGAGTGGTGAGAGACCATACAAAATAACAAAGAAAAATACAGCATAGTTAAACAACAGGTAGTTCAGGGTTCAGAAAATATGGACATACCAGAACCCAATCAACAATTTATATAAGTGATGCAGGTAGATACAATACAATAATAAAATAAGCTTTATTTTTTCTAAAGTACTGGAGGGGTCCCCAGAAGAAAACCGGTTAAAAGCAGCTTGTCTTGGTCTGGGTTCCCATTATACATGGCAGCAGCTCGGACAACAAACATATAAAACATTTTATCAGGAATATAAGAAATATAAAACAACGTCACATAACACTGAAGTAGCAGGAAACCAAAATGAGTTATCGATAGTTAAAACAGTAGGTACGTAGACCGTTTTGCGAATCGTGTAGATGTTTGTTATTTGTGAAACATTTATTTAGGACGTACGGTACTTTGTAATGCAATAACTGTAGGTTCAAATTTGTGCGGCTCCGAAAATGGAGCAGAGTGTAAAACGGCGTGTGTTTATATTAATTTCATGTTTCTCAAGTTCAGA
The DNA here is from genome assembly GCA_037355805.1 of Ixodes ricinus. Lineage (NCBI taxonomy): Eukaryota > Metazoa > Arthropoda > Arachnida > Ixodida > Ixodidae > Ixodes > Ixodes ricinus. The sequence goes on along the minus strand of JAZHYW010063573.1, from coordinate 109,928 downwards.
AATAAAATTTAAAAAAAATCTATGAGTGTTGGTGATGAAAAACGAAGGGTACAGAGTAAAAGAAAATAGTATACGCATTCTACGGGAAGTATTTGATATCTAGAGAATATCTAAAACAGTCAGTGATGTTACGCTAGCGGTACGATTTTGAATCAGCCATAATAACACGCGCGGATCTCTTGTGAATTTACTTAGGTGAGTCAATGACGTAGGCGACAGGAGGATCTGAGATAGGTGTTGCATATTACAGCTTTGACCGCAGAAATGTTTTATAAAGAAATAGTTCTAACGATGAAGGGACCAGAGAAAAAGTTTGTTTAAGATAACCAACGCCTTCGCGTTAATATTGACATAATTAATATGTAGGTCCCTGGAGAAATCGCAGCATATGACCACTCCGAGATACTTATAAGAGTTTGCAGTGTTATTAACGTGAAAGTAAAATTGCTTTAGTTACAGTATTGTTTCTAACACTAAACGATGTTTAGCTTCCCAGTATTCTGCGTCCAGTCTTATGTTCCACGGTAAATGTGTACAGACAAACGGCGAATCTAAGCAATACTAACAGTCGAAAAAGAACGCAGGACTTGTTGAAGGAGCGTCAACATCCCGATGAAACTAATATTGATAATGACCAGATTTATACGCCATAAATCGACACCTATTTACGAGCTGTTAAAACACGTAAAACCAGCAAAAGTATCTCGGAGTGGTCATATGCTGCGATTTCTCCTGGGACCTACATATTAATTATGTCAATATATAACGCGAAGGCGTTGGTTATCTTAAACAAACTTTTTCTCTGGTCCCTTCATCGTTAGAACTATTTCTTTATAAAACATTTCTGCGGTCAAAGCTGTAATATGCAACACCTATCTCAGATCCTCCTGTCGCCTACGTCATTGACTCACCTAAGTAAATTCACAAGAGATCCGCGCGTGTTATTATGGCTGATTCAAAATCGTACCGCTAGCGTAACATCACTGACTGTTTTAGATATTCTCTAGATATCAAATACTTCCCGTAGAATGCGTATACTATTTTCTTTTACTCTGTACCCTTCGTTTTTCATCACCAACACTCATAGATTTTTTTTTAAATTTTATTTCTGAACTTGAGAAACATGAAATTAATATAAACACACGCCGTTTTACACTCTGCTCCATTTTCGGAGCCGCACAAATTTGAACCTACAGTTATTGCATTACAAAGTACCGTACGTCCTAAATAAATGTTTCACAAATAACAAACATCTACACGATTCGCAAAACGGTCTACGTACCTACTGTTTTAACTATCGATAACTCATTTTGGTTTCCTGCTACTTCAGTGTTATGTGACTTTGTTTTATATTTCTTATATTCCTGATAAAATGTTTTATATGTTTGTTGTCCGAGCTGCTGCCATGTATAATGGGAACCCAGACCAAGACAAGCTGCTTTTAGCCGGTTTTCTTCTGGGGACCCCTCGAGTACTTTAGAAAAAATAAAGCTTATTTTATTATTGTATTGTATCTACCTGCATCACTTACATAAATTGTTGATTGGGTTCTGGTATGTCCATATTTTCTGAACCCTGAACTACCTGTTGTTTAACTATGCTGTACTTTTCTTCTTTGTTATTTTGTATGGTCTCTCACCACTGCCTCCGTAATGCCTGTGGCCCTGAAGGTAAACTATTATACATAAATACTGTTACTAAAGTTACCTACTCTTCGCTAAGACCAAAGTAACAAAAGGTAATACCTGTTATTCTCCGGAAAAAGAGACAAAATGCAGACTTCTTTTCCCATAGGAATGCACAGGAGCACCGCAAAAGTAAACTGGATGTTGTCTGCTTCAATTTGAAGCCTCACGTCCGATAGACACAATCCCCGGTTGAACCTCTAGCATACGTTGTAATACCTTCTTGTTGGGGCATGGGCCAATTATGATCCAAATGCCATGGCTTCCAAGATTCTTGGCGCGCAAAGCTCTCCTCCAGCCCTTCCCAACGCTCCTTTGCCCACAAGAAGGAGCGTCTAACTAAACTTCTTCAGAGCTCGGCAAGACGGTGCTGATAGAGGGCCGCTTGTGATAATGATTGAGATATTTTAGCTCACGAGTGCCGCCGTGCTGCAGAGAGGCAAGTCGCCCATACCATGAAGGCCTGCGACACCGTGTCTAATGGTAATATAATGGTATTGTACAGATAAAAGCAAGCTGGTGATTATGATTCAAGAGGATCTTGTGGGCGAGTATGAGGGACGATGATGACGATGATGACAAGAAGCTATACCGGGTTAGCGCGGAAGTATTTTTAAGCCTTGGGGTGACAACCGTCTACTTCGACTGGTCCATCTCCTGCAGCCCGCTGCCTTCACCGAAGTGAGCGACCACACCAGCAGACCGACCAGACTGCCTGGGCGTAGCCATCTGAAACCATCATTGAAGAGCCCGCAAGGTTACCTCGGGTCGCTAACTGACTCGCCTGAACCGTCTCCAAACTTCCAAAACTCAAACAGCGGTTTTCGCGACGATCAGAACACGTCGTCCTCATCTTGTGTATTATATCGTTACATAATAAATAAACATTATCTAGACGCCGAACCGCGGGCTTTCATTGTACGGGCTTTTGCCTTTCTGTAGTGCCGCGGCTCTGCTGAGACCAATAAATATTAGTATTATTAATATTAATAATACATCAGACGTTACATGCTTGAACGTGGCGCTCGTATTTTTGTTAACGCGATTCGCGGGCCACTCAGATGGTGCGCTGTCTCTGCAGTGCTTTCTCTCACCAATCCTTAGCTAAGACGCTTTTTTTAGCGACCAGCCCTGATCAACAGCTAACAGCAAGAGATAATGTCGCCCGAAATTCCACTGCGGCAAAATGGTCGACGCCTTGAAAGCCTTGTCGATGGTAAAATCATGGCTAGAAGACATCCACGGAGCACTCGAGGAAAACCGAAAAAAATTGCAGAACGAAAGCGATGAATGGAAATGAGACAAAGAAATCACGAAAGAAGCAATTTAGTTTTAGGTTTTAAGTAAATGATGAGACCAAAGAACACCAACCACTTTTGCTTCCTATTCGGTGAAGCGATCTACAGACCAATAATGTGCCTGACGTTTCACCTGCTCGAACTCACAAAGGAAATGGTATTTTTGTGTAAGTAACTTTATTGGAACTTGGTAATGACTCGGCACAATTTTTTAGTTTAAAGTAATTGGATGCACAGTTCGCATGAAAACCTTCAGGCGCGTATTTACTTTATGACGTTTACGGTTTTAAAATATATAACACTCAGATTTTAACCCACCGCTTCGCTGAAAAAGTAATGTGTGTTGTGTGGTGAGAGGCAATTTCGGGCAAACAAGCCGCTTTTTATCCGGGCAGCCAGCCAAGCAAGGTCAATGATGATGATTTCCGGGACCTGCTACCTAGCGCCACCGCTCACGGAAACAGTCTCAAACCATTTTTGCTTCTCTGTGTCAGTTTCTCCTGTCAAATGGAAAGGCTGGAAAAGAAGCATTGCGTGCCAAGAATCTCGAAAGCCATGCACATGCGTGATTATGTAAAAATATCTACATATATATGATTTCTTTTTATTTAGCCCCTACGGCAATGCATTTGTGATGTTCAATCAAACATTTATTTGTGATGAAATAATTACCTGAGGAAGCCTAAAGTTAATAATAATAATTAGGTCGTAGGTATGTTAATACAGCCGGAAGTTATTCAGCCTAGTGTGTCATATGTAGATGAAAAAAATACACCATCTTCCCGGGGGAACCATGGGGTGATGCGGAGCATCGCGGATCGTAATTAATTTATTCCCTTCTTGACTGATTTCTTTTGGCCGGCCGGATTTGGGCTGCGGCGGACGCGAGCGGCCGAGAAACGCTAGCAGACGACAGCCGCAGAGTTGCGGGGAAAGCCCACCCCACTGGAAAGCCCTGGCGTGGCGCTGCGACCCGCGCGCCCAAAACTATCCTGCTTTCACTCCTCCGAGAGAACGCGCGCTACCGCTGCTTATATTCACACTTGAAGGAGAGGAGACTAGAGGAGGAGAGTTGCGCATGCGCGCGCGGTGTGAGTAGAAGCGAACGCACGCGAAGTGCACGCAGCTGGTAGAGAGAGAGAGCGGAGAGAGCAACGCGCAGCTGTTGGAGAGAGGGAAGGAGGAGAGTTGCGCATGCGTAGTGTGAGTGCGACTACGACGCCGACGCCGACGCCGCGGGACATAGACCCGAGCAAGAGATGCTCCGCATCTAAAATTTAGCCAGTGCACAAAAACTGCAAGCCTGGGGCCTTACACATGCCCCACGCAGTAGTGATACATGACGGTACCAACTGCACACCGGTACGATGCTCATCCAAATCGAAACTGGCATCGGCGGGAATTGAACCCAACATCCCTGGGTTCTCCAGTGCGAGCTTTCAATACGCGTGCTCTGAACTCAACTTGCGCTAACTGATTATCTCTAATGGATTGTAGCGTCAGCTGCAGTCATACTTAACTCTTTTCACTTAAATGTACGGTCGGCTAAAAATAAATCGACGGAACTCGAATGTCTTTTTAGCCAACTTTCAGTTAGATTGAACGTGATTACGTTCACCGAAACATGGTATTCCGACGAAACTGATGCATTTCATATTCCGTCCCATAAAGCTACTGTTTAAACCGGACTACAAGTCGCGGGGTGGTGTTTGCGCATTGGTCCAAGAAAACATTAACTCTCATTTATTATCAAATGTTTGCGTTACAACTGGAGACTATAAAGCGATATCTCTGATAGCAGATAATATGCTTATTTTTGTTGTTTATCGCCCACCGGATGGCAATATTGTGATTTTTTTTACGTTTTTCGAGAGGCTCTTGTGATTCGGTAGTGACAATAATTATAGTTTGATAATCGATGCGGATTTCAATATCAATATGCTAGTTAATAGCGCGCCTAAAAATGAGTTTGAAGTATTACCTGCCACGTACGGATATCTTAATACTATAACCAGAACAACACGAATCACTGTTCACACAAAAACTCTAATAGACCCTTTAATTACAAACATTGATAGTACACGTCTAAAAGGAGGAATATTTAGCACCCAGATCAACGATCATCACTGACCGATATTTGTTTGCATAAACGAAGCTCTTCACCCAAAACGAGACATTCGGTCATTAAGACAATTTCAAAACATAACGTCTGACAATCTTGATATGTTTCGCAACGATATTGTAAGCGCGAGTTGGTATGATGTTCTAACAGACTGATCCCAATATAGCATAAAACACTTTTTTTGAATAGGTTTCAGACGATTTATGCCAAGGAGTTCTCCTATAAGATATGTAAATCGTCGCGTAAAATTCAAAAGCCGTCGATTACCCCAAACGTTCTATCAAAAATTATTATAAAGAATCAGCTATTTCATAACTTTAATAACTTTAACAAAACTAGAAATCAAGGAGGATTTAAAAAAGTTCAAATGTTATAGAAACCAGCTTTCAAAAGAATTACGAAAAGCTAGGGAGCGATATTACCATAACAGTTTTAACTCGACAATTAGAAATGTTGAGGTCACTTGGAAAAAAATGAATACGATTTTACGGAGTAGCCAAAAAAATGAACACCTAGAGAAGCTGTATATAAACGGCGAAGAAATAAAGAATACTGCTTTAGTTGATATGTTTAATGACCATTTTGTACATTTAGTGAATATAAATTACGATGATGATGCTTGTAGGTATATTAAAAAGCGAAGTGCAAATCCATACTTTTTGGATCCGGTTGACGATTCCGAGGTTTTTAAAGCATTTATGAATTTAAATACTACTCGTAGCAGAGATATAGATGACATACAGATTAGACCTGTGAAATACGTTTTAGACTTAATTATGCCTTATTTGGCTTATATATTTAACTTATGTATATGTGAAGGTGTATTCCCTGAGCGTATGCAGATGGCAAAAGTTTCCGTACTGCATAAGAAAGGTGATAAAAATGATATAAATCTTTAGAGACCAGCTTCCACACTGCCTGTTTTTTCAAAGGGGCTAGAAAAACTTATTCATACACGGCTCTCAAAAAGTTTTCGATAAGCATCAGCTAATTACAAAATCCCAGTTTGGATTTCGAAAGCACCGTTCCACTGGGCTTGCGTTACTTGAAGAAAGGAAATTTATTTTACGTAATCTAGATAGACAGAAAACTCGTTTTGGGAGTTTATATTGACTTTACGAAAGCTTTTGATTATTTTGAACCACAAGCACTTATTACAGAAAATTGAATGGTATGGAGTACGCGGCCAAGCCTTTCTTTTATTGCAATCATATCTCGAAAATCGTAAACAATATGTGTGCTGCAATAATTTCTCATCCAGTACAAAACCCGTAGTCTCTGGAGTACCACAACGAAGTATCTTAGGCCCTTTTCTCTTTAACGTATATGTAAATGACATTGTGAATATTGACCAAACAACTAAATTGATAATACATGTTGACGATACAACACTTCTGTATGCTGCGGACGATCCTGAGGAGCTCAGTGTCTAAAGTAAACCCATTGTTAGGCCAGATATCGGTATGGACAAAAAATAACGCTTTAAAAATAAATACAAGTAAAACTAAAGCCGAACAATTTCGATCTAAGCATAAAATTCTCCCTCCAATAAACAACCATTACTTTAAACTCGGTAAATATCGAATTAACTGATAATGTTAAAACACTTGAAGTAGTGTTTTCTCAGAATATGTGCTGGGACAACCATATTGAACATTTAAATAAAAAAACTGTCAAGAACTTTGGGTCAATAAAAATATCAAAACGCATAAGGAAACCGTGGGTAACGCATGACCTGCTGTGCAAAATTCGTACTAAAAATAGCTTATTTAGTCAGTTTGCCAAATCTCGAGACCTGGATGACCTCAAGCGATTTAAAATATACCGTAATATTTTAAACAAAGAGCTAAAGCGTGCAAGAGAACGTTATTACTCCGATGTTTTCACGGCAGCACAGGGGCGTACGGACATCATGTGGAGACAGCTAAACTCTCTTTTAAATCGAAAACGTCCGTCCAGCTCACCTGAAAAGATTGTAAACAATGGTATTGAGCTTTCTGGCTGTTCCTTAGCAAATGCCTTTAACGAGCACTTCATCAATGTTACGGCCACTGTTGATATTTTAAACTCTTCAGCCTTTACTGATACAAGAAACAACGATTCAATATTTTTAGAACCCGTGGTCGAGCCAGAGGTAAGATCAGTGCTTTTACAGCTAAAAAATAGCGCAAGTTGTGACGCGGACGGTATCCAGGTAAGACCTGTAAAGTACGTTGTTGACATGATAGCTCCGGCCCTATCTCATATTTTTAACCTTTGCTTGGCTACAAGCGTATTCCCGAAGCGAATGCAAATAGCTAAGGTGTTAGCCTTGCATAAAAGGGGTAGTGTAAACGAGTTGGGGAACTACCGACCTATTTCGATACTACCAGTTTTCTCTAAGGTTCTGGAAAAAGTACTATACAACCGATTAATGAAGTTCTCAAATAAGTATAACATCATAAACACCTCCCAATATGGTTTTATGAAACACAAATCCACTGAGACTGCCTTATTGGATGCGAAGGAGCTCATCTCACAAAATTTTGAAGAGAAGAAACTGGTTCTTGGTCTGTTTATTGATTTTTCCAAGGCCTTTGACTGTCTCAATCACCAAATCCTTCTAACAAAATTAGATACTTACGGTTTTCGTGGGCATGCTTTGCGGTTACTAAAATCTTATCTCGAGCATCGATCTCAGTACGTCTTTATGAATGGATACTCGTCTCTTGCAAAACCCATCCTCTCCGGTGTACCGCAGGGTAGCATACTGGGTCCATTTCTTTTCAACATATACGTAAATGATATCATCAACATATATTCTGAAGCTAAGTTTGTAAATTATGCAGATGATACGAGCATATTTTTTTCTGGGGAAAATGCCGACGTATTAATTGACAAAGCTAACGTGATGCTTGGCAGGCTGAATATGTGGAGCCGTTCTAACTTACTCCAAATAAACGTTGGAAAATCTGAAGCTGTTCTCTTTCGTCCCAAAAATAAAGTAATTAGTATTACGAAAGACCTTACCATAAACTCAACCAAGATAGAAATTGTAAACTCTTTCAAGATTCTTGGTATTATTTTCACCAATAATATGTCTTGGGATAATCATATTAACTACCTGAACACAAAACTCTCCCAAATTGTCGGTATGTTAAACCGTCATCGTCATATTGTACCAATGAGCGTTAAGTTAATGATTTATAATTCGTTGTTCTACTCGCATCTCAATTACTGTCACTTAGTTTGGGGCACAACCACCCCAACGAATCTGGATAAGATACTTCTGTTACAAAAAAAGGCTGTTAGGGCTATAGGCAATATGCCATTCCAGTCCCATACGTCTGATCTTTTTAAAAAACTCGGTGTCATCCGCATACACAGTTTGTATGATTACAGACTTAGTGCAAGTTTAAAAATAGAACTAAGCAGGAATACAAACTTTCTAATGAACCTTGGGAACGTCTCAAGAAATACCACTGTCTATCCTACGCGCGGCGCCGAGTGTTGGGGTGTGGTCACGCCAAGGACAAATTATGGCACACAAATGCTAAGATACAGGATACCCACTTTACTAAATCAGTACGAATCTAGAAATTTGAATTTGAATAACCTGCCATTTAAAAAATTCGATCATTGTTCTCGTCAGACGGTCATGGCTGTTAGTTGCATTCATGGTCCTTGTATTTGACTATTGCTTCCTTTGTCACGGTGAACTTTGTGTATTTCTTATCGTGTAGTGTTTTCCTTTTGTTCTGAAAGTTTTTCCTTTTTATATAGACGCCTCAAGTTGCGTGTGCATTGTTTCCTTTTTTTTTTTTCGTCAGGCTGTGACGGTAATGAAAAGATGACATGCATATAAAACTTTTTTTTTAGATTATTATACCAGTTTCGATTACCATGTTTTTTCTTTTACTTTGTGTATCTAGACGAGTGTTGTTACTTTTCTATTATTTGTTTTTATTATCTTTATTTTCTTTTACGCCTATGCCCCCTGGCGGCACCTGTAGGGTGACCGGGACCTGTCAAGCTGACTGCTCAGCTTTTTTCCCTTGTCACCCCCATTGTCGCAATGGTAATAAAACTTATTATTATTATCGGTAATACTTCGTACATCTGTAAAAATATTATTATACAAGTCATTATTTTATTCCCATTTAAATTATTGTTTCTTTGATTTGGGGTACTATTACTGCAACTAAACTTGAGAAAGTGCACCTACTTCAAAAATAATGTTGCAAGTAATTGCAAACGTACCTTATCTTTCGCACACGGAAAACCTGTTTAAAACTTATAATATACTCAGTATTCACAATCTTTATCACTATAGGCTATCCACAAAACTTAGAACAGAATTTCTTTACAACACTTCGTCCCTGGTAGAATTGTCTGGTTTGCAACAACATATATCGTACCATACCAAATTCGTAATCCAGATTACTGGCACGTACCAACTTGTTGGCTAAACACTGGAAAGGAAATGTTGGCATACCAAATCCCAAAGCTTCTAAATGTATTGCATTCTGAAGGTGTCTTTATAGATAGATTAAGTCTGGGTGTATTGCGCTCTGTCATGCATGATTTTGCATATATAGATTGATGCGATATATATTTTTTCTTAGTTTAAAAGTAGGTTTTGTGTTGATTTGCGAATGTCAACTAATATGGTGCTCAGTGACGTTTTCTATTTTCTTGTTATTTTCTTTTGTTTTTCGTATGCATTGTGATTATGCACAATTTTGTTTATATATTGATATTTCCGACGCTTCTGCAGAATGTACTGGGGCCGAGAACTCGTCAAGCCGCGTAGCGCGGCTTTTGCTTCTTGGCTCCACCATTAGGTGTAATGGAAATAAACTGTTATTAATATTATTATACTCAGAGTGAAACAAGGTATCGGCAAGTTCGTTTGAGCCGACAGCGTTACGCTCCAGGACCACGGTCCGGGGTTTATTACAATGCAAGCAGGAAGCTTTGGTAAATCTGCAATGGAATTGATTGCCCGTCAACTATAGTAATGTTACAAAGCGCACTACTTCGGATAACGCATCCACGTCTATCAAAACTAAAACCGTCTAAACCACGAAATGATTAGAGAAACGCTACATACTCTAAAATAGAAAAGAACGACTCGGTTTTTTTTTGTTTTTTGTAAAGACTTGAAACTGAAAACAATGTTACTACACATGCGAGCTGGGTGGTAATCCACAAACTAAAACCCGAAATGGGCTTTAGTATGTTGATGATCGGCTCGGGGTTTAATATGTCGACATAAAACTGGACAACAGTCTTTTTAACGCGAAGCGTTCTTTGGCTGGTTGCTCCGCATTTTGTGAAGCCCAAAAAGTAAAGCGACCACGAAGCTTGACGCTGAATGGTTGACAGGGGGAAAGGATGAACGAAGGAAGCTCGACGCTGATTGGTTGACGGGGGAAGTCACGTGGCGAGACGAGGGTGAGGACGAGGTGTTCACGCGATTGAGCGAGGGCGAACTGACAAAGGGGTAATTATAGCGTATCCAGACTTCTACGGAACGAGTTACAAGTTAGTGATTACTCGTAATCAATTACATTTTATTGTAACTTTATAACGCTTAAGTTACTTTTTTGCAAAGTTTGCTGGAATTCAATTACTATTCTTCTGAATGGAAGCTTGGGCGTGTTGGTAAGGCATGAATATTTAAAACATACAGCGAAACAGACGGGACGGAAGAAAGGAGACAAACAAGTTTCAGCGGTTGTTTGTTTACTTTCTTCCGTCCCACCTTTTTCGCTTTATGTTTTAAATAATCATACTATTCTTCTGGAATCAATGATATGTTTCCGGAAAAGCTAAAATAATTGAGTTGAGTTTTTTTACGTAAAAAATCGCTGTCTGCAATTGTGTCACTCGTCTATGTTGCACAAATGTTGGACACTTTCTTTCACCCTTAAGCAAATTAAAAAAAAATACCAAGATAAGAGAAGGATTAGAATGTCAGCGCGCTCAGCGACGTTTCGACTGTCCAGCTGTTGAGAGTGCCTCGCCACAGTGAAGCGCTTCGCTTCCAGAGAATTCAGAAACGTCGGTCGAAGTACTCTTCAACCACGAACTGGTGCGCAAAGTGTTCGTGCGTTACAACACCGTTCTTCCCTCAAGCGCATCCGTCGAGAGGGTCTTCAGCATCGCGGCCGATATCTTCACCATGAAACGCGGGAAGATGACTGACGAGAATTTGGAACGACAACTGCTGTTGAAGCAGAGCAATGTGTGAATGACAAAAGAAGCAAATGTAACCACCTTGAACATATGCATGCATTTCTAGTTCGTAAGAAAAAGTTTAAAAAGTAGCCTGAAAAGTAATCAATTACTGAAGGTTCGTTCTTTGCTTACGATTGCGTCAGGAACCCGATGACTGAGAACGTCGATGGTCTGTGGATGTTGATGGTCATAAAAAGGACTGACAGGACTCCATCAAGTAGAGAAAAATAAAAATGGGAGACGCGCGAGGGCCGTGAAGAACGTCGGTCGGGCACCGATTCAATCTGTACTGTAAATAGACGTTTCTTTTTATTTTTCTCTACTTGATGGAGTCCTGTCAGTCCTTTTGATGGCCATCAACATCCACAGACTATTGACGTTCTCAGTCATCGGGTTCGTGACGCAATCGTAAGCAAAGAACGAACCTTCACTGGCGCAGTCGACAGGATTGCGTCAGCGGGCCCCGCCGGCTGGAACGACTCAGCAGATACAGAGGACAGCGACTCCATTCAACAAGAAGAGAGGCGGCAAGTTCCTGGGCCTCAGCAGCCGTGTTTAACGAAGAAGACTTGGAACGCCGAGACTTCGCGTCGACGCGGCTTCGGAAGTGCTGCGGACCCACAACCCTGCGAAGAGTCTACACGACTCGGACACCGTTATCGGGCCGGAATGTTCCGATCAACAGACTGTGTGTGCTTGCCATAGGAACTTGTCAACCTTCAAAGGTAAGATGATTTTCTGAATGGCGCCCGCCATGGAGCTACGTAGTGGGGAACGGCGTAGGCCGGTTACCTCATTGGATCGGGATGGAGCTAATAATAACAGTGTCGACGAGCGAGGTGAACCGTCACCTCAGAGTAGACCAGCGGCGATTGTGGGGACGCACGAGGAAGGGGTCCGGGATGGCCGATCGAGTAGCTCACTGATTGAAAGAGAGATTGAGCTCGTAAGAGAAAAAAAAACGGCTAGTGCATCTAGAGCTTGAACTAGAGCGAGTTCGTGCGGAAAACAGACCCAGAACCAGTGGAGGCGGCGCAGAACTCAACCTGAGGGAAGAGGTGCTTAGCTTTTCCAGGCTCATGAAGGGTGTGTTGACACAAATGCCGTCGTCCGAACTGCTTGTACCAAGCTGGTTCGACGGTGTTGAAAATGTCTTTGCGACATATGAGGTGCCTGAGCGCCTGAGGGGCTCGCTCGTGCGACCTTATTTTACGGAGCGCATGCGGGCGCTGGTGAATAGGCTGCCTGTCGGCGAAGCGAGTGATTACGGTGCTGTTAAGGAGCGAGTTCTCTTGAAACTCAAATTGTCGCCGGCTGAGCACAGGAGGCTTTTTCTCGAGGCCACCAAAATGGAGAAAGAATCCTGGACTCAGTTTGTGACACGGGTCGAGAGCTGTTTTGAGTATTATGCTCGAAGTCGCTCGATCGACTCTCTTGAGGACTTGCTAGCATTAATGGTATCTGACCGCATTAGGGATTCCTTGCCCGTCGACATGCAGACCTATGTAACGCTAAATGAGACTGGAAAATGGCTTAAACCAGCAGAGGTGGCTGCGCTGGCTGACCGTTTTGAGGAGGGAGAACGATGCAAACAACGCAACAACTCTGCATATGCGAAAAACCGCGAGTCTGAAAAGAAAAAATGGTCTAGTCCTGTCAAAGAAAAGCATGATAAGGTAGGGCCGGGCCCAATGTCGAACCAATCCAGGGTGAAATGTTTCAATTGCAAGGGTATGGGACATTTTTCCCGTGACTGTCCTAGTAAACAAGCGCGGGACCGAGACTTGAAGAATAGTCCAGTGGTGGGAGGAGTTTCCACGAATCTGTAACCACGCCAACAAAAGTAGTCCCTGGACGCAACTGCACTTTCCTTCAATCGGGAAGGCGGACGCGCTGAGTTGTGTAAAATAGAAGTAAAGTGCGGTTCGAAGAACGTAAACGCTATTATTGATTCTGGAGCGGAGATTAGCGTGGTGCGTGAGGGGGTTGTACCCGAGATAGAAGGGTCATCTGGCAGGGTGACGCTGACCGGAGCCTTTGGGGACAGCGTGAGTGCTATTTTGCAGCATGTACCAATGGCTCTTCCCACGCGCTATGTTGAGTACATTCCTCGTGAGGTGCCAATTTTATGTGCCGTCACTGATCGCCTGGTGGCCGGCATAGACATGCTCCTGACGCCTGACGACTACGACAACCTAAAGTCGGGATGCGGGATGCTCGACTTTGAGCCGATGGATCTTGAACCCGAACACGAGCTGGCGGAGGGGGACAACGAAGATGCCCTGATCACGCAAGTGACCATCCACGACGGCGACGAACCGACTCATGAGCTACCAATCTCGTCAACAAGCTTCCAAACCTTACAAAAGGACGACGACACCCTGAAGACCTCCTGGGAACAAGGTCAAGCGTCCACTCATGGCATGCTAATTGAGGGAGGGCTACTGTTCCACAAAGAGGAGGTAAACGGTGTGATGTCGAAGCAGCTGGTACTGCCGTTTGAAAAAAGACAAAGGGTATTGGAGCTGGGGCATGATTCCGTATGGGCGGGTCATTTGGGAGAGCGAAAGACAAAGTCACGGATAAAAATGTCGTTTTACTGGCCAGGCATGGCTAATGACATCAAGAAACACTGTCAGTCGTGCACTACATGCCAGCTGAGAGCGCCGGTTACCGCCGCTGACAGAGTCCCTATTACCCCCTTGCTCGTCCCGAGGTGCACTTCCAGACGGTCTACATGGATTGCATCGGTCCTTTGGACCCACCGTCCGCTCGCGGACACAGGTACGCGTTATGCGTAGTCGACGCCTGCACTCGGTGGCCGGAAGTGGTTGGCTTCAAATCACTAACTTCCCGGGCCGTCTGCGACGTTTTAGTCGAGATATTCTCGAGGATGGGCGTTCCCGAAACCGTCTGTTCCGATCAGGGCAGCAACTTTACCTCAGAGCTTACGAGGCTGTTTCTGGAAAAGATGGGTGCTACCCCACGCTTCTCGACTCCCGACCACCCGCAAAGTAATGGACTAGTGGAGAGGTGGAACGGAACGTTCAAGAAAATGCTGCACCATGTGGTGCACGAGAACGGGCGTGAATGGGACAAGTACGTTCCTTTTTTGCTTTGGGCATATCGTGAGGTTCCAAACGAGACAACGGGAGCAACACCGTTCGAGCTTATGTATGGCAGAGAGCCAGTCGGGCCTCTGTCTATCCTTTCGAAGACGTGGACGGGGAGTGGACGGCACCGTGCGGGCTCACATCGTCAGCAGAAGACTACCTTGTTGCGCTGAGGCAGCGATTTGCCGTCTCTGCTGAGGCCGCCCGCAAGCACTCGGGTAAAGCGCAAGCATCGTACGCGAGGTATTGCAACAAGAACGCGAAAACAAAGAGCTTCGCCATCGGCGACGCGGTGCTGGTCCTGGAACCCGACTCAACCAACGCCCTCATGAAGAGATGGAAGGGCCCAGTACGTGTGGTCGAACAGAGGAGACCGAGTAGCTACCTCATCCGTTTCGACGACGGATCACAGAGGGTGGTACATGCGAACAAGCTGCGTGCATATCACGAGAGACTGTGCACGGTGGGGGTAATTTTTGAAGAAGATGAGGACTTCGGAAACATTCCCGACGTCCCCTTCGAGCGACGGGTGATTCCTAACTCTCAGACGTCCTCGGAGCATGTGACCACCTGGATCAGAGACAACAGCGACAGCTACAAGATCTGCTTCACTCTTTTGCAGGGGTGTTCAGCTCCGAGATTGGGAGATGCAAGATCGGCGCACACACGATCGAACTCATACCTGGAGGGAAGCTCAAGCAAAGCTACCCGTACAGGATACCAATGGCCTATCGGGGTGAAGTGGAGCGCCAGATCGACGAGTTGCTCGATAAGAAGTTAATCTATCCCGTGGAGTCAAGCTTCTCGCACCCAGTCGTGTGCGTTGGAAAAAAGGATGGCAGCATGCGTCTATGCATCGACTATAGACAGTTGAATGCCCTAACGCTGCCTGACGCTTTCCCCATGACGGACGCATCCGAGACTCTGCTCCAAGTGGCTCGGGCAAGTTTTATTACAACGCTGGACATGCTGAGGGGTTACTGGCAGATCCCAATGAACCCTGCATCGGAAAAGTACACGGCCTTTGTGACGCATGGAGGCCAGTATGCGTGGCGGGTCATGCCTTACGGATTGAAGAATTCAGGACCCACGTTCTAGAGGGCAATGAACGAAGTTTTGTCGCCGCATCGTCAGTATGCCCGAGCGTACATCGACGACGTGGCCGTCTTTTCCTATTCATGGGAAGACCACCTCAAGCACCTGACGGCGGTTCTCCGGACACTGGCGGAAGTAGGTCTGACAGCTAACCTCAACAAATGCAAGTTCGCCCAATCGGAGGTCCGGTACTTGGGACACGTGGTGGGTTCCGGACTGCATGCGCCTGACCCTAATCGGATCGAGGCGATATCGAAACTGAAGCGTCCAACCACCAAGAAAGAGCTTCGTAGTGTGTTGGGGCTATGTAACTATTACAGAGAATACGTGCCGAATTTCTCCGACGTCGTGTTTCCTCTGACACAGCTGACTGGCAAACGGGTGCCGAACAACATACCCTGGGGGCAGCAGGAGCAGGCGGCGTTTGACGCTTTGAAGCAAAGCCTGGCGAGAGCCCTGCACTGTTCGCTCCGGATATGGAGCACGAGTTTATCGTGGCAACGGACGCCTCAGATCACGCCGTAGGAGCGTGCCTATCACAATGCGACGACGAGGGTAACGAGCATCCCATCGCCTTCTTGTCAAAAAAGCTGTCCCCCAGGCAGCAACGCTGGTCAACTATAGAGCGCGAAGCGTTTGCGGTCGTGTGGGCTCTCAGTCGCTGGGACACTTGGCTTTTTGGGGCCGTAGTTAAGGTGGTAACGGATCACAACCCCTTAAGGTACTTGACTCTGACCACACCTCACAGCGCTAAGTTGACTCGCTGGGCGTTGGCGCTACAGCGGTATAATTTGACAATTGAGCACCGTAAGGGGAGCAACAACACGAACGCGGACGCTCTTTCGAGGCTTATGAGGAGCGACTGATTTGTTGGCAATGGTTTTTGGTTCGTCGCATACGCGAACCGATGTTTTGGTGTGTTTTTTTTAAATGGATTGTATACTTTAAGTTGGTGAGTTTTTTTTTTTTTTTAGTATGACTGAACGAGCAGTTCCGTGTTTTGGGAAAACATCCTGGTCTAGAGAGAGCATATGTTCCGCATACGCCTTTGTTGATATTTTTTAGATGCACGTTTCAGTCCATACGATGCAAGTCTTAAGGCACCTTTTGGTAGCAACGGGGTGTTTAGAGCCTTGGCGGGCACATTCAAAATCACCTTACCAGAGTGAAACTGACCAGTGTGTGAAAGTGGACGTTTTGATTTTTTTTTGTTTGTGTGATAATTTTGTGACATTGAGGCCCCAAAATTATACTTGTTGGGGAGGTGTGAAGGCCAACGTAACCGAGAACCGTAAATCCAAAGGCGCGACATACGCAGGGTTTCGGTTTCGTCTTTCTTGCCGTTCTGTGATGACTTTAAAGTGAGTGACGCGGCTTTGGCTCGTGCAAGACAGGATGGAAGAAAAAGAAAAATGGGGGACGCGCGAGGGCCGTGAAGAACGTCGGTCGGGCAACGATTCAATCTGTACTGTAAATGGACGTTTCTTTTTATTTTTCTCTACTTGATGGAGTCCTGTCAGTCGTTTTTATGACCATCAACATCCACAGACCATCGACGTTCTCAGTCATCGGGTCCCTTACGCAATCGTATGCAAAGAACGAACCTTCACTCAATAACTTTCTGGTAATTTTTCAAATACTTTTGTGATGCAGTAACGGGATACTCTAATCAGTTAAATGTTTCAATAAAGTAATTGTAATCGTAATAGTTTACTTTTTTTCAGTAACGCGTACTTGACAGCGTGTCGCGCCATTCCAGGAACTGCTACAAGTGGGTATGGTACGCGTTAAGTTATCTCACGAAGTGTGCCGGGAACGTAGGTGTTTAGCTGCGCAGAATTTCAGTGATGAACAGCGTGGGCAAGGATATTAGTCAGCCAAGTTTGAGCCCTAGAGACTAATCCTACGCTACACGGACTAACACCAACGTGATTATCTATAAAGTGTAATCGCTAAGCTATTAAGCCAGAACGTTTCACGCATGCCAAAGAATTGAATAGCAATTTGCCATACAGTTGTTGTTTTTCATTTCTGCACGCCACATGGTATCGTGGCACTGTTAACACAGAATGTGTTTAATCAGCAGATTTTCTTGGAGTTCTGTGACGTTTGACTGTAGTGCCCGGCCGTAACGACAGCGAAAAGCCACCGGCCCATAAAAAAAAAAAAACATAAAAAAATTCTAGAACTTTTTGGCAGGAGTTGAGCTTACCCCCTCCAGAGTGTGAGCCACGTACTCTGCCGACTGACCTGCCCATGGGCGTGATTGAGCTCGCGCACTTCGCGGCCTTTCTATTGTCATTTAGCGCCATCTCACGGCATGTCAAATAAAGTAGGGCGAATCTTCGCTAGCCGCTGCCGTTCAGATGTCCTTCTCTTCTTCCCTGGAAGAGCTGACTAGGCACGTGCGAATATTCGGTTTTTTCGAATATTCGGTTTTTTCGAATGTTCGAACGAATTGTACATTATTCTATATTCGCTTCGATCCGATTTCTTATATTCGCAAATTTCGAAGTATTCGGCACTAACGAATAGCGGACGCAAGGCTGCTTTCAATAGTTTCGGTTTCGGTATCGCAACGCCGTCGAAATGACGCGTCGAACGGTTTTTTTTATTTTTTTTTTAGCGAAAGTTGCATGGGCATTGAAGGAAAAAAAAAAGGGTCAGTGACCGAGAACGAAACGAAAGTGAACCACTGAACCGGGAAGTCCGTTCTGCTTGTGTTTCTTGCGGTGGACAGCACGTGCTCGGCGAACTTTTGTTGTACTGCTAGGTTTCCATTTGCTCACTGTAGAAGCTGGATTGAATGGCTGGCGTGTCCGCTGCGGCCACCGTGGACGACGAAAGTGATGGCGTTGTGCATCGCAACCCAATCTGGAACTATTTCTTAAAGATCCCACCGGGGACTAGTGCTCGATGCATCAAGTGCAAGGCAATCCTCAAGACTCCAACGGGTACAACGACCACCTTAGTGTCCCATCTAAAGAGGCACCCGGATGCGTATCAGGCCTACATGGAAGAACGTCAAGCACGCACAAATACTGCCAAGCTCAAGAGCGTGAGTACGCCGAGTCAGCCATCGGTAGCCGACAGCTTCAAGCAGAAGATGAAACCAACGGGACCAAGAGCAAAGCACATGACGAAGATGATTGCTAACTTCATCGCTCGCGGAATGCACCCATACAGCGTCGTTGAAGAAGGAGGCTTCGTAGACATGGTGGCATTTGCCATGCCAAGACTACAGCGTGCCGTCGCGGACGACTTTTTCACGAGCAGTTATCCCGAACCTCTACGAGTCGAAGAAAAAGGAAGTTAAGAGAAAGTTGCAGGAGATTTTCAGCAGAGGTGCGGAGTGCTACTCCCTCACCACGGATGGCTGGACATCGCGCGCGAACGACAGCTACGTCTGTTTGACTGTCCACGTGATGGACAAAGACTTCGGGCAGCATGTGCACGCTTTGGCATGCACGGAGATGAGCAATTCCCACACGGCCGATAACCTGCTACGGTTTATCGAGAGCGTCATCGAAGAGTGGGAGCTCCCAGCATCAGGTAACTTGCCAATCTACGTTGTAACCGATAACGGGAGGAACTTCACATCTGCGGTGGCGAGGTCGCCCTGGTGTGGCGTGCAGTGTTTCGGACACACTCTCCAGTTGTGCGTCAGCGATGCAAAGAAAGAAGTAGCGGGGTTCTCGGAGCTCTGTGCTAAAGCCAGAGCCATCGTGGGCCGATACAAGAGAAGTGCGAAGGCCCGTGGACGCCTTATGGAGATCCAAAAAAACATGCAACTAGATCCACTTGAAGTTGTGCAGGATGTGCCAACACGCTGGAATAGTGAGCATGCCATGATGGCCAGGCTCGTGAAACTTCGTGTGCCTGTCACGGTTGAGCTCTCTGAATGTGAGACTGTTGAAAACCTGAATTCAAGTGAGTGGAAGCTCATGAGTGGAGCAGTGAAGGTCCTGCAGCCCCTTGAGCAAGCAACAACTGATTTGTCAGGGGACAGCTACCCAACGCTGTCACAAGTCATTCCACTGCTGCACTGCACCAGGCTTGTCCTGACTCAACACTCTACTGATGAGGCAGCATCACTTGCCTCGAGCCTGCTACGAAGCATCGGGGCAAGATTCCCGGATTTTAAGATGTCGCGCCTTCCAGCGCTGGCCATGTTGGTGGACCCTAGGTTCAAGGACATTTGCTACATCGAAGAAAGTGAAAAAAATGGGCACGCAGTCTCCTGTCAAAAGCTGTGGAAGACAGCATGTCAAAAAATGACCTCCATGATGAAACGGCTGGAACTAGCACAGGCCTGGGGTACTTGCCGGAAGACTCCGTGTGGGGTGTCTTTTCGAGCCTTAGTTCTGCCGCATGTCGCAAGACAGGCCAACAAGGCGCAGACGAGGCAGCCGAGTACTTGAAGAGCCCTCTCCTAGCATGCACTGAAGACCCTCTGGTCTGGTGGAAGTCAAAGGGAAACCACCTATACCCATCTCTGGTCAGCGTTGCCCGTAGGTGTCTGTCAATCCCAGCAACACAGACGACGAGTGAAAGGTTATTTTCAAGTGCGGGAGCCATTGTGAACTGCAGGAGGGAGCTTCTGCTCCCTGATCATGTTCAGCAGCTTGTGTTTCTGCATGAGAACGTCTGACTCTTCCTCCTCAGCAGAGGTTTATTGACTTTCGTGCGTTTGTGTTGAGAATAAATGGTCAGCATTTTATTATGGTGTTCGATTTCCAATCACTTTTTTCCCGCAACTATTCGAATTATTCGCTTCAAAATTATTCGAGGAAAATTAATATTCGCTTCGTATTCGCTTCGAACTTAAAAACCACTATTCGCACATGCCTAGAGCTGACACATTCCGAGCTTACCAATCCCTTTCAACATAATCAAGCTTCTATTTTTTTTTTGTTTTTTTGTTTTTTTTTTAAGTAGGGTTCAATTTTATTCATTGAATAATACTTAGTTTACTTGACCTTATGTCGCCGCACAAATATTAGATGTAGAGTGTTTTTTCTTTACCTCTACATGGAGCTGTAAGTACGAAAGTCATGCCATTCCGAAACGCCCCAAATTATAAAAAAAATATTATTCGCCATGTATAAACGGTGAGAGACGAGGATAACGAGGAGGAAAAAACTGTTCAAGCTGGCGAGTAACGTTCAGTCGATAGAAAAAAAGAAGATAACGCTTGCTTTCGATTTTTTTTTTTAATTGGTCTAATTTGAAAATTTTACTAAGCAACATCGGCAGTCGCAATTTTCTGGGCACCAAGCGTGTGACTGGATCCGAGTCGGCACCGAACCTTAATGCTGCACTCGTTTTCTGTACGAGCTCAGTCGGTGTTCACGTTAAACGCTGAGGCAGCCGTCGTGTCCACCACCTGCTCAAAGTACCAGCCCAAGAAATGGCGGAGACTCGGATAATTAGCTTAGCATCTACTAGACGTCGCGGACTTTTGAAAAAAGGTTATTGTAAATAGATCATAAAAAAATGTTGAACATGCGTTTTTTTTTTTTTTGTAATAGGTTATATTTATTATTGCAGACTGCGTACACGTATATCTAAAAACTAACGTTGCCTTGTTTCTTAAAAAATTCTCATATCTTTAGTTTGCTTAAAGATGTGAACAGGTCCGGCCAAAAATACACCCGGATCAAAACAACTCAAAAACAACGAACGCTAAGGCAAAAAAAAATCTGCGCTGGATCAGGGCAAGGTTGGGTCATTCAGTGGCCTGTTCGTTCACCGTGAAACCTAATAACGCCGGAGACCTGCAAAATATCCGAGAGCCTTCGTAGCCGCAATATGAAAAAAAACACAAAAAAAGCAACCGTTAAAAGCTATTTTCGAACCATCTTCAGACCGCTTTGTAGGTTTACCCTACCCTTCTTTCGGTTCGGATCCTTTCAACTCTAGTCCTGTTTCGTTTATTTCTTAGTTCTTTTTCTAACACGCGCTCCCTTCTTCTTCCTGACAGCTTATCGATTACATTACACCCGCGGTTTCGGGTGGTTGGGGACTATACAGCAATGCCCGGAAGAACGATTAAACCGGAAAACGCGATTAGCACCCTTGGCACTCTCCTATTTTTTATGTGCGTGTATTTATGCGGCGTATTAAGATGATTTAAAATAGTTTGCGAATGAGTGAGGAAATAAAGACATGTATTTATTTTTTTACCAAAATATTGCATGTTTTGGTCAAGTTGTAGTCAAGCCGCAGTCACACTGCAAATAGATCACAAGAAAGACAGTCTGCAGAGAGATTCTAACGCGAGTCACCGCGAGATCCGCGCTTCGAATGCCGCACATCATTCTAAGTTCAAGGAGGACACTTGACAGGCGGCGTTCGAACCACCGATATTGCGGTGACTCGCGTTTATACTATGTCTTTTCTGTACGATGTATGTGCAGTGTGTCTACGATTCGAGGCAAGAGCGGTAGAGTTAAGGGTCTGTATACGGGTTGGGGTAGGTGATGACGTGCAGACTAGACGAGGTTATCTGGGTCCCCGGTTTTCTGCGGTAATCCACTCGTGAGTCGATGATGAGTTTCCTGTGTTTGGGTGAGCCCTCAGTTCTGACCCCCTCGTCTACCGTCCTCGGTCAGTCATCTTCTTGGAGGGATTAAATCGTTTTCCTCCTTTTTTATGTCTGTATATGCGCAGTCCTAGATTATGTGCTGCAGGGCTGCCGCATTGTTCGCGGAGCAAGTCTTGCCCTTTGCTTGTTCGGATTTCAGTTTTCCGAAGCTCGCCATCTTCACCTGCGTGAGTGCCGTCATCGTTTTTGCAATTGAAGGGTTTGGCAGAATTAATCATTACACTTCCGCATCAAAAAATAAAAAAGGCAGTTTTATTTTGATTCATTGACCAAACTGTCATTTGTAGAATTGTGTAATATGAGGAACAAACCGAACGCTAACTCCAGTCTCAGCCTTCCATGAACGCGACGCCGTGTCTATAATTGGTATATACCACGGTAGAAGAAATACATTTAGGTGATGTATCTCTGTCCGACGTGGCGACCACATTATGTGCAGCGCACCTAGCGCTTCACTCGCACAGGGTAGACTATATGGCGCCCAAGTACGGGGTACATCCCAAACCGACCGCTCCGGTTGTTTCTCCCACCAGTGGTCCCGCATTCCCTCGCTCACCGCTTCTTGTTGTACCCACGGCGGAAGAAACACACTAAGGTGATGGCTCTCTGTCCGACGTGGCGGTCACATTATGTTCGGCGCACCCAGCGCGCTTCACTCGCATGGCGATAGATGGCGCCCAAGCATGGAATCCTTCTTAAACCGGCCGCTCGGGTTCATTCTCCAAGCGGTGGTCCCGCACTCACTCGCTCACCGCGTCTTGTTGTACACCACCGCCGCCACGCAGCCACCATGTCGCCAGAGTCTGTAAATCTGTGTTCTCTTCCTTTTTCTTCTTCTTCGGGTTAAGGCTCACCTTCTTGAACGATGCTGGCACCTGTGATCGACACAGCACCGAAGCAAAACACGAGGCCAGCCACTGGCCGCACACCACCGCCACACCACCACAATGCGAAAATGGCGATCACGCTACGCCGCCGACACCGTGGCCGCCGAGGAGGGACCTCATACTTCAGCGCCCTCCGCGGCGGCGCGGAACTAACTACTCCTGGTTCGAGGCTAGCTCCGAAGACGATCTGGTTGCTCGCTCCACGCGGGAAGAGCGGCCAAATTCATCACCTAAATGTGTTTCTTCCACCGTGGTGTATACCCACGTCCTCCTCCTGTGCACTTCTATTTTTTTATTGTTTACAAATCTTTCGTGGTTGACAAAGTTCTCCCGAAGAGCCCTAGAGTCTTCTCTGCTGCCTCTTGTGTTTTTTTTTCCTCCTCTTTATTGGCGTTCATGTTTTTACGCATGCGTTGCGTGGCCGGCGGAACTCGCTGCTAAAGTGTTTGGCAGCCAGCAAACTCACTTCGACCTTGTCTTGCGTTGCACGCTTTACTTTGCAGGCTAAATCAAAGTTAGCATTATTAAGAAGGAAATTCTGCATTAACATATTCCTGGTTCCTTGCCATGGGCGGCAAATTGACCTGTGGTGACAGCCGTAGCTTTGAACGCAGACTGCGGACGGTCACACCAGCACTGCGTCATGGGACATCAGTGTCCTGGTACGTCATGGCATCACGTACTGTGACATCGCGATGTCAAATCACGGTGCCACGTAACGTGTCCCTATGACGTCACATGAGTTTATGACATCGTGGTGTCATTTGACATAATGTCTTGTGACGTCACGATGTGATGTCATGGCACGTGATACCGTGATGTCACGGGGCACTGATGTCCCATGACGCAGTTGTTGTGGCAAATATTATCCCGCTAAATGTAGCAGAGAAACTTCACGGCTAAATGAAGTAGTTGCAGCACGCCATTAGTCATGATTCCACAGTACACTCTTACCTTCCCTCCCCAGCAAGTTGTCGCTCTCTAAAAGAGCGATTAATATTTACGCACGATATTCCCCTTTTTTGCATAATCATTACAAATACCTCGTACCTTCATATAACACTGTCGATATACGACTGCTAAAAATAATGTACAGGGTATTTTTAGTGTAGCGACATTCTACGCGGCGAAAAAGGATAATTTATTGCATTAATTAGGAAGAAAAGAGTAACGTATATTAGCACAATGCACGGAAGACGCGATGTTATTCGCTCAAAATACGCCTTGCCATGCACGATGCTAGTTCAAGCACGCACTACTCCTTATTCAAAACCGTGACTAACCCTAAAAGATTGCATGTTTGTCGCTGTACACACCTGATACAATAAAATGTTTGAGAGTAACAGCACGCTAATTGAAAGAATAGATGTACATATATTGTTAGAAAGATGATGACGAGAAGACGGCGAGCACGATCATTCTACGCTAGGCTTCCCGTGCTAGCGCGACATTTCTAAATCAATATATGTTCAGTAGTGACGCGTTTTGTGCTTTTTATTGCTGTCCAAATCATCATATTAATATTTATTTGGTAAAATAAGACGAAAACAAACCTGACCGCTACTATAGTGTGAATTTTCCAGAGTCAAAATGGTTCAATAGAAGAATTCCCACCACTGTATGTCTAAACTTAGCACCCTTTGGATATCATTAGATGTATTATGGCTATAATTTGAGTTCAGTTTTAATGTAATGTGGTTCCACAAAAATCTGCTTCTGACTCCGAGAGTCTGACATTGTTCTCAGGTTTTGTTCTTCAGGTCAAACAGAACAGTATCGACCATTGTTTTCGCGTTGTGGAGACGTTCGTTACGATACTGTAGCAAATGTATGCAAATTCATGCGCGAATAAGACACCGCTTATTGATACTTCATGGTCGAACACTTCTGAGTAATTTTGTTTATTAATTTCAGAAGCTACTCCACTTGCAACAAATATTTCACAGGAATGTCCCCGATAAGTTCAGACTTGTATGGTGCTTATTAAAGTGGTCAAGCTACTTTTAAACGACTACCTTTTGGAACGACTTTGTAAATATTTGATTATATTTATTATGAAGTAATCACAAGAGTAATCGGCTTACTTAAGGAAGTATGAAAATTACTTGCAACCGTTCATTTTTTTCCCTTGCGTTTCTATTGGTGCCCTCCGTTGGTACATGTTTTCTACCATGGAATCATCAAACCAAATCTCCGACAGCAATATGGTTTACCAGAATGAGTAAATTAGGAGGATAAGTTGTTCATAATTCAGGAATTCTAATTCAATAAGGGTCAGTACGAAAGACCCTTTTCCAAACCGGCCGAAAACTGTCGTTTTAAAAATCTGAAGTGGTCGGAGAAGTAACAGTTACTTCTTCAAGTAACGGCCGATTACTTTTCGTCTCGAGTAATCAAGGAACCTAATTGAACAGCTTTTTTAAGCAAGGGTAATCATAATTGTAATCGATTCCTTTTTTTCTTTGGTAACGTGTCAAGATTGCGGGCAATTCCTCAGACGCTCCTCTTTAATCTCCCAACCTTCTCTCTTAAACATGTTCTCTCCCACACGAAAGCCTACATGCCTGTCCCAAATACTTTACTGGGAAATACATCTTGCTCAGCGAAAATCCACCGCCCTTAGAGCCGAAAGTTTCTGCTTAGTTTGAACGGCTTGAAGCGCGCATCCACGGAAGTTTTCTCCTTTGAATTGGGGTGGGTGGCTGCCGCCATCTATCGTCGTGGAAAGCTCCTCGAGACAGCAGATACAGCCCGTCTGCATGCTGTCCTGGAGAATCTTGTATCTTGATGCGCCGGCAGTGTTGTGCCCGTTACGGAAAAAAGTAACGAAATAGCGTTACTCGTTAGTTTGGTAAAAATTAACGCGTTATTGAGCTACGTTACTTTTTTACAAACGTAACGATATACCGTTACCGTTACTTTTCAAAAATAACGAACGTTACTTTTACGTTACTTTACGTTACTTTTGTGTTCGAGTACATATGTTTGGCAGAGATGTGTTCGCTTACAAACATGCCTTCGGTCTCGTGAAAGAGAAAACTATTCAATATTAGCCCAGCTGCTTAATATATTAGATTATAACCATGGTCGACATGTTTGCGGAATGCGTTAATAAACTTATTAAGAAGTTCTGGGAGCGCTAGCACTGGCATAAAGCAACGAGGGCAGTGAAACATCAGCAAGTTCTAAAAAATACCCGCGATCTGTCAACATTGTGAAAAGCGAGCTGAAGAGAAAACTAATTATAATCGAGAAACGTACTCACCTTGATGTGCTTTTTCAAGTTAGAACTAGACGTCTTTGATGCGCGAAGCAGCTTAATTTTCGGCATGCAGAGTAGGCATTGAAACTATAAATTATCTAATTCCGTCTCCTTTAGTTGATATATTTCCTTCAGTCCTGGCCATGGCGACGGAGTTTCGTTATTCATGTCCATCTCACACGCAGAATGAGTCGGAGATGGTAGTCAATCGGCTTTTATAAACTACAGCATGCGAACGGGGACTGCTGGAACACAACCAGCCAACCAACACCCCTCATCTTTACGCCGGTTTTAGTAACAGTCCGGTTCATACTATTACCAGAGACTGATTTACTTCACTATGTGGAACAGGACACCGGTTACCAGCACACTGGTTATAATCACTTGCTGCCTCTTACCAGCAGTAGCTCTTAGTTTTTCTGCGAAAAAAAAAAGGTTTCGTGTTTGTAAGTTCTCTTTCCAGGTTTAAAACATTTTTATTTTTTTATTATGACCTTAGGGAAGTAAAGACTAATCAAGCGAAAGATTCTTTTGTGTACAAAAGTGGGTCAGGAACTTTCAGGCAGCGAGGGGGAAAGCAATAATAAAAAATTCCACAAAGTTTTTTTTTTTTTTTGTAACTAGAGAAACGAGCAAATCGCTTCGCCACTGTTTTAAACGGATGTCTCCCCCCCCCCCCTCGCCACCTCGCTGCACAAAGCGAGGGGAGGGAGGGAGGAGGAGGGAGCTGTAACGCAGTCGTTCGTTCAAGCCTTGTGGGTGGTGACACTTTGAAAGAAGAAAAAAAGGAGGACGAACGTAATTAGCTGGTAGCCGAAGGTTTGTTTCGCCTTCGAGAAGCGAGATGAGGGTCGCCTTTTAACAAATGTCTCTTTTGGTCAGAAAGATTTTTTTTTTGTTATTTAAGTTTACTGTGACGGATGCTGGTTCCGTGCAGCGATAAGCTTGTGCAGGATTTTGAGATGGATGGGTGAATAGATGGACTGATAAGTGGAAAACCCACCGTTTTAGGAAATCGAAGGTTCAGAAGTCTTAGCAGCAAGATACGGCATTGCCTGGGCATTGCGTGCTCGAGCGCAAGTAGTTGCCCCTCGAGCAGAGAAGCTAGATCCTCCATTGAGCTTAGTGACCTAAATTTAGTTCCCCTAACGTCTCCAGTTTTATGCACAAGATTGCTATTCTAAACGTTAGATCAGGCGTCGTGACCTTTTCCTAAATACCTAATGTATTTCACCAGTTTTGGTCAAAAGTAACGAGTAACGAGTAACGTAATTTGATAGCCGATACCGTAAAAAAGTAACGAAAATACTTTACTCGTTAGTCATTCAGAATACTAACGAGTACGTTACTGCGTTAGCGAAAAATGTAACGCGTTACCAGTAACGTCGTTACTAGTAACGCGTTACCTCCAACACTGTGCGTTGGTGACAGCCCCCTCCCTCGGCGCACCGCGAAAGTGCGACAGCATCCGCGATGCGCATGAGTTTCATTGTATACAGAGTTTCCGCGTCGCTCAATAAGGATGCGACGCTATATATGCGCGCTGTCTCGTACAAATGAGTTGATCAAAATTTATTTTCCTAGTTAATTATTTACTTTCCCTCACTTTCGCTTAAAAACACAAATGACACGACCTACTCGACGCCCCATAATGGTTCTCGAAAAACTCGGGTTCGGTCGGCGCCACATATAGGCCCCATTTAGGAGTTGTAACCCCAACGCTCGGTGTTGTATAACGCTATAGATATACATAAAAAGGGTGTTTCAATAAGGGTGCGTGGTTATATAGGTTTTATCATTTAATAAATATGTTCCTCTCTTTCTTTCGTTTTATAATGATTTCGTGTTGTTGCTATTCTTTTTTCCTTTATAAGGAATAGAAATGTACAATTTACAATACTACCGATTTTTTTTTTGCAATGTTAGTCGCACGATACCGCAAGTGGTAAGATTCTCATTCGCATTTTCGCACCGCTAGCGTTGTGCTTTCAGCAGACTGGTAGCTTTGGTTCGCCCCAGCGCTTCCACGTGTTTCGAGCAATTGTAAAATTGACTGATTCAGGGGGTTTAATTGACGCTCAGCAAGATTGTAATGGGAATCGCATGTTTATTTTCATTAATTAAAACGTTGACCAACATATTGTGGATAATCAATCGACTTTACGTGAATAATAACTTCCTAGTATGTCCCCCTGTTCATATGACTCACCTGCACAAGAGGAATGAATGTACCTTTCACTTGCTTTAGTTTTTTTATATAAATATGTATGAAATAAAATTGAACACCAGGCAGAATCCGCACCGCGTAAAATTTCAACCGCAAAACTTTCATATAATCCGCGAACTAAAATTCAGAAAAAACGGTAGTTCTGAGCTCAATCTAAGCGAAGCAGGTCAGCGCAAGCGGAGTTCGGTTCCCATTTTCACGGCGCAATTAAGAGAGTTCGGGGGGGGGGGGGGGCGTTTTCTCGAAGGTTCAACACGGGGGCAGTCCGAGTCAGCGTCGTCATCTAGCGATCCTGGAGCAAGGGTAAAAAAGAAAAAAACGGGAGGAAAGTGAGGGGAGTGCAGGTGAACGAGAACGCCACTACGCTCCAAAGGCACGGCCATCCACGCCATTTTGGGCAGCCCCTTTAATTGCTCTCTCGAGCGCTCCGACATCCATCATGTTCAAGAGAGCCATTTTGCTCACACGATCCGCCGCAGGAAAGTCCGGTTCTCATCGCCGTCCTCGCACTCTTTGACGACGTTTTCGTGGGCAGATCCTGTATTTTCTCCACTATAGTCGGTGAACTATAGCGTGTATAAGAGCTAAAAGTTGAGGCGATGCGGACTGTACAAAGATTTGTTATTTTAAGGTTATTATGACAAAACGTCGTGAGTCTCGTTAGTGACAAGTCATGCTAATGATCTAGGTGTGATAGAAACGCGTTTTGTGCGCGAATAAAGTAGACATTCTTCGAGGTATTTCGTGTATGAGAAATTTACGTTCCAAGTTATGCTCTTTTCACCTTCGAGAAAAAAGGAAGTTCAGCGCATTATTCATACGCCGCGTGAAGTAGTTCTCGCCAGATTTGGTTGAGGGAGGAAAAAGCGATGCTACTGGCGTTTGGAACCTTTATGTCTTGATAAGATAACTGATATCTAATCTAAAATGCACCTACCTAGATCCTAACTTTCATAAACGCCGCACTTATTTTACTGCGGTTCTTGGTGTTAAAACGAGTATAGGTTCGGTATGTGCACGGGATGGGGGCTACGTTCAGGGTAGGAAATATCTAAGGAAGGAAATACAATTTGCAGCCGAGATTTGTTTCTGCGTAGAATACCACTGGCACAGACTAGAGTCCGGAAGATACCGTAATCCTTTTCACTGACTTTATTTCACTTTTCTTTTCATTTCCAACGTTTTGCTCCTCACCATTTATATCTGTTTTTCCGGCTCTTTATTCAGGCATGAACTTCGTTCATTGCAGTTTTCCTATAATCCCGTTCCTTTCTTTCAAAAACTTTCAATTTCGCTTCTTCCCTCACTGCGGTGTTCTCGTTCACAAAATGTAATTGCCGCACATTCCCCGTCAAGGGAACGAAAAGCGGAATGCGAGGGGGTTATACGTCTTATATCTCTTTTGCTTACGAAGGCAATTTCTGAGTGTGCCCCAATTTGGGCCCGGGACTCTCATATATTGGGCGGTGATCACTGATGAGTGCAATAACCGATATCAAAATTGCGCTGATGGTGAAAGGTCGTCCGTCAATTTTAATTTCATTTTTGCGTTCGTACATGAGGCTCCAGCTGACGGAACGCCAGTGGGCTTTGTTTCTGCTTACTGTCCAAACGAAGCACCTTCTCTTTTTTCTCTCTGTCTTTCTTAATGTACCAAGAACTTGTTTTAGACTTTCTACGGCATCTAAACTTTTTAGCATCACGTCCACAACGTTACTCTGATTTAAAAAATAACGCGTCACGTACTGCAAGAGAAAAAAATCTCGGAAGAGTTATTTAGGGCTGCTTACGTGCAAGAATGCGAAAGCATTCTTACACACAGCGCATTTCTACAAGCAGCGCGCCACGTCTTCATTTCGCGCAAGGCGCTCCGGCGATGTCATCACGCTCCCCCACTGCGCAGGCGCGGCGAACCCCGGCGGCTTCACGACGGCTTCCGTGACTGAAGCATCTGCGTTGCTGTGCTTTCCTTTGTGTTCTATTTCTGAGGCGCATCCGCTTTGACTTTGAGCGCACCCGCCGCCTTCTGTGACGAAGCCTCTGCGTTGCTGTGTTTTTCTTTTTGTTTTATTGGGAATGTGGAATTTAGGTGCCGTTTCGCTCAGCCAATAGGAAATTAGGTACCTTTTTGCTGCTACAGACAACGGCTGGAAACAACGCCGGTTTTGCTCCATGGGACAGTTAGGGACAGTCTCAACCTCGAAAACATGCAACGCCGTATCGTGCGTCGACACGTAATTCCTTTGAACTCTTTATTTCTTTCTTTCTTTAACGTTGAACTACGTCTTTCTCCGCGCTTGGAAGGGGCTGCAAAGTTAAGGGGTCGGTGTCACGAAAACTTGGTCACGGAAGGGACGTCACACAGCCGCCTGCTGCCGAGAACCGCGCAGTGCGCGCGCGTCCTTTCTTATCTCCTGGTTTGCTCATTTGCTATACCTTCAACGCGTCGCGCTCGGGTCTGCTTGAAACCGCGATAGACGCCGCTCTGGCAGCCGTGATTTCACAGCCTGCGCTAATCGTTCTGGACAGCGGAAGAGCGGCCGAGCTCGCGCGCTCTGCGCCACGGACAGGTTACGCGACTCTCTCGCGCGACTCGGCGAAGAGTTAAAAACAACCGCACGCAATTCCGGATACGCGCCTCGGAGATGGCGGCGCAGGGTGCTGCAGGTTTTTCCTCTACCGGACTGCGAGCCACGGGCATCCGCTTCTTGCGCATCCGACATCGTGGTGCAGCAGGAGCACGTGGATGTTTCTTCAGCTGCGGCCGTATTTCTGCGGAAATTTCTATTGCATACTAAACCTATTCACCGACCCATTTTTTTAAAGCATTTGCAGATGGAGAAGTATTTTCGGAGCATGTCAGTTTTCGTTTTTTGTTCGTTGCTTTTCTTTATTGTTTTATTTTTTTCTCGCACAGTTGCGCTATCTGCCCGGTGGAGCTCGCGGCGCAGGTGTTTGGCAGCCGGCCAGCTCTAATCAACCGTGACCTTATGAAACAATTCTACAAGTACAGTATATTCCGTACTATAGTCAGCACCCGGTGCATAGTCCGCAGTGGCAAATTTGCGGTTAAAAATAAAAGCTTGTGCTTAGATAGTCTGGCCCGGTGCATAGTACGCACGCCGTGCATACTCAGCACTAGTGCGCACACCAAACGTAAAAATGATCATACACAACGCACCTTGACAAATGCCTGCTGCATTATAGCTCACAAAGAAAGCTGTGTCATACATAAATCATCATTATTATATACTCTCTTATTCATAAAATCCTTCACGCCTTATCACAGTGAACGTTGTAGAAAAAAACGAATCCTTCTATTTTCCGCGCCTGGATATAGTCCGCATCAGGTAAAATTTCAACTTTTAAAGATGTATAGCCTGCGGACTATAGTCCGGAAAACACGATACCAGATTATGTTTAACATCTCTCCTGTCGTCTAGCCCTCTAGACACGCAAAAACGGGGAAAATATTCCCGGAAGCTATAGTCTGTGACAGGTCAAGGATAGTGCAAGCTCCTCCACCTCTTTCCACTTTAGCAGATCGAACGCTGAAAAGGAGGTGACCTCCTCTCCAGCAGAGACGTGTATAAAGAGAGTTTGGTCAATGGGAGGCGCGGGCAGAGCCAGATTGTGCACCCGACTCAGAAAGAGGGCTCGACATGCTCTCTTGACCAACCAGAAGCCGAAAGGATCCCCTAGCGGTGCTAGCGAGAAACAGTTTTAATCGTAGGTAACATGGTTTTAATAAGCGCGTAAGAGTTAAATGAAGTAACCCATCATGGTTGAAAATAGGGTGCACGTGATGTTTCGATTATGATCATGCAGAAAGATGTAAGAAACGAATGTGCCACTCGAACACTGTTTTGCTCGGACAGAGTGTGACCGCTCGGACGGCAGAATCCCGGCCCTCGGCGCCTGGCGTACGGATTGTGTCGATCGTTCCGCAAGTCGCGCTCTTCCACAAGAGTTTGATTACGGTGATGGAAACATCACGTGCACGATATTTTCAGTCACCGAGAGTTACTCCGACGCGCTTATTAATTTCCTTCTCGCGACCACCGCCAGGGTGTTATTTCCAGCTTCTGGTTGGCCACATTCGAATATGTGAAGACGCCCTGGAACACGCACAGCACGCTTTCAACCAATGGCGACTCCTTATTCGTCTCCTATACGTTTCGAAAGGAGTGGCCAAACTTTCTACATATACGGCTCTGCCCTGCAGTAATAACACTACTAAAGTGGAAAGAGGTGGGAGGATCTTCTCCTGAACTCTATACCTGTCACCGACTATATGAGGCAGAATAAGCAAAGAGTAACACCGGTCCCACATTTCTTCCGACCTCCTCATCGCATCTTCCCGTTTTATGCACGCATGACCGTGTCAAACCGTAGCGCTCAACTCCGGAAACCTGGAGCGTTACCCCACACTGACCACCCTAGTGACATGTCTTCATGAATAAATGAGGCCTGTGTGGCATGGGCGAACGTGCCTTCCTAGCCTCCCCCTTTTCTCCGAAAGGGACCCTGGAGCTCCACGGACCCCTGGAACCCGCCAGATGCCAGGGTGGCGTACCGGGACCAGTCGATCGGGTGCAGCCGTAAAAGAAGTCCCCAATCACCCGATACGCTTCGAGTACACGATTGGTTTACACGGCGACGTGAGTTCCCCCGCGGTCCACGCTTTCACGGAGAACGGACGACGTATCCTTGTGACGCATTTTGCTTTCGTTATTTATTTATTTTGATTTGTCCCTTCCTGTGCGGTTTGTAATTATTTACTTGATAAGAGTTCCCCCTCTTTTCGGCAATTTCTCTTCTGGTTGCCAGTGAATCCGCTTATTCGCGCTTACGGGGAGCTTCCGCTGCACTGAGCCTTGTCCAATCAGGGACAGCTTAATTTCCGAGTAGCTTTCAAGCCAGCTCAGGAGAAGAAAAGTAAAAAGAAAAAGAAGAGGAAAAAAAAGAAAATGAAGGGCTGCTTAGTGTGCGCCAGAATATAACATAAATGAACAAAACAATACAAAAAGTGAAGGTACAGCAGTTTGTTGTCGTACCAAAATCGATTCGATTAGCCGCGGCCGATGAGAGTTTGATGGGCACATACACACTGGTAAATTGGCCCGGCAAAACTGACTTAGTAGTTGAAAGAGGCTCGGGGTTCTCATTGCGGGCAGGTCTGAGAACCTGGTAGAGCAACAGTGAGAGTTGAGAGAACGCTTGGCTACTATTATGGTGCCTTGCACGCGTCTGCGACTGGCGGTGCTTACAACGTCCTAAAAATAAATCCCACGATTTTCGCCTGATGACGACATACCGGTGTGACGTTGTTGGCCGGCCGCGATCCTGGCGGTGTCACACTACTGGTGGTGGATGTGGCAGACGCCTGTACTGCTGCAAGTCTCTCACGTACTTGACACTCCACGGAAGCTTCGACAGCCAGAAGTTGGGACAAGATGATGAGAGCGACACTCGCGTTCGGTCGAACTTTTTGACGGGACTTCTAGCACCAACCACCAGGATAGCTACACCACGTGGCATGAAACCCATCTTCTGTGTCGTCATTGGTTGTCACTTCGGAACCACTTGTAATGTATGGGCGGGATTGGATGCTAAAACACACCGGTCGATGACGCGTTCCGGGCACCCTAGTCGCTGTCAGCCTGGACCGTTTTTCCAGAGTGATAGTTCCGACCTACGGCTAGGTCTTGCTCACAAATCATGGTTTCTTGCAATGCGATGCAGCCGCACATTGGGTCGGATGTGACAAGGCGTGTAGAGCCCAGTGTCTAGACGGTCACTTGGGGGCACTCAAGGGGGCCATGCAATGAGTTTTCAACTTCTTCCTTAGCTTTTCTCCTCTACTCAAGAGCGAAATAGAAAAATCACGTTGTCGGGACTGGCGTGGGCACCGGTCCGATGATTCCAAGCTTACACCGTGTTTTAGAAGCACACCATGGAACTTCTCATTCGAAAGGGATCACAAGCGCCGTCATGCCACTCATTGGCCCCCAGCGTGAATCTTAATATTCGTCGAAGGATAGATTGCTGACGAGCCCATACGTCTGAGTGGCGCATGTGCACGTGCACAATGCGTGAGCTTAGTTCGGCTGACGTACTTTGGGTACCGCGGATGTATCACAGTGAATAGGTGGATATCTTTTGAAGGAAAGGGTGTACGAAATAGTGCGCTATATTTCCGAATTTTTGAACCAAAAAGCATGCTTTTGCCTTTCTATCATTTCTCTTTGGGCCCACTTTATGATATGCAATTAGAAGATTCTAATCAAAACTTATTTATCCCAGTCCAAAATTTATTTTAAAAACAATTCATTGGAAAAGAAAAGGTGTTTTTTTAAACAGCATAAATGGCAGACTTTGTTTTTTTTTGAACTTTTTTTGTTACGAAAACAAAATGCCGCAATATTTACGTTGTTAGACGAAATAGAGGTGGAGGTCACAGCCCGCTTTAAGCCTTGAACACTAAATCAGTTCCCCCGGCCATTACTGCTGTATTGACTTGGGCTGCTCGGCGAAAACGCTAGCAAGCCTGTTGTCCCTTTTCCGACTACCGGCGCGTCTAATCTGGTGTCTGAAAACGCCTGCTAGTTGTGTGAGCATACGCCCGGCAGCCTCCGACATCGTCCGCCATTAAAGGGGCCCTGCAACAACTTTTTGACTGGTTTTTAATTTGCACCGAACCTAAGCGCACTGAACGTAGTAACTTAATGAAACTTTTCTTTTCGCAAAATTCGCTTTATTTTAAAAGTTATAGGCAAATTAGAATGACAAAAACAAGCAAAAAATAACCTCCTTCATGACGTCGTAGGTCCTGGCTTGAGTGGCCGTGAACTAGAGGAGGGATAGTGAGCTCATCGAGCGCTCACGGCTGCCGCACTCCGTGTCGACGGCTCGAGAGGGCGCCACTAAACCGTGTGTTGGATATGGCTGTATGGAGCGGGCGGCCAGGGCGGCTCGCATTGCATTTGCTGCGCGATTAAAGACTATTTCGGCATGACAGTTCATTGGCCACAAACGATAGCAAACACGGGGTAAAGATCAGTACAGAACGGGAGCCACTTCGCGCTGCCATACCGCCAAATGGCCTTTCTACGCTCGGGGACCTTTCTACGCTCGCCGTTCGTCGGCGCGTCATCCCACTAGCCCTTTCTAGTATGCGCCGTTTTTTCCGCCGCTTGGTGGCGGGTATGTCGACGGGTCATTTCTTGTTTCCGTACTTTATAAACTGCATTTGTTTCTTTTCTGATCTAAAATACTGAACAAAAACTACTTTCATACATAATTGAAACGGTTCGCGACACTTATATTTTGTATCTCGACTAAAAAGAAAGCTTTTAGCGGCTCTGACCAGTAGTAAGGCCAGGACCTAAGACGTCACATTTTGCGCGCTTTCGGTATCGCGGGTCGCCCTCGTCGGTGGAGGAGGCTTCCGCCTCGTCCGGTTAAAATATGACGCACCGATATTTAGTTACTCTCTCCGTGCCCGCTGGCTTGCCCGAACCCCAAGAGACGTGGAAACCGCAAAAAAGGTAGACGCTTAAATATGATTGCAGGGCCACTTTAAACACCAACGTATATTGTTGTCTGCCATGCCCCAAGGACGCGGACAGGAACGCTGCCCATCTGGCGTATGTTTACGCCTTCATCCGTCTGCTATTCCGCCCCTCCGTCTAAAAACTTCTACGACCCCCGCGAGACTCGACCATGAAAACGGCGTTGTATCGCTACATCACGCGCGGGCGACGGTTTAATCCAAGCAACTGTCAGCGTCTCTCGATGTGCAATAAAAAGCGATCGGAAAAAACTTTAAGGAAAAGCCGCTAAATAAAAACGCAGTCATCTACACT
Organism: Ixodes ricinus; assembly: GCA_037355805.1. NCBI lineage: Eukaryota > Metazoa > Arthropoda > Arachnida > Ixodida > Ixodidae > Ixodes > Ixodes ricinus. The sequence continues at coordinate 73,542 of JAZHYW010063573.1, read as the reverse complement.
TGTATGTTCTTATTTTTTTCCGGCATGCATTCCCCGAGCAAGGTGAGAGAGCATCATATGACGTATAATTAAAACGTTACCTAAAATGTTTGCTTTGGCAGGCCAAGGGCACTGCGAAATTTGAGAAATACTTGCCTTTTGAAGCGAAATGACGAGATCATACCTGAATAAACATGATGCGAGTCAAACGCCCGAATGCCTCCAGCCAAATGGCTCGCAAATTCTTACCTCTGTAATTGCCTTCACGATATTGAAACCACAGTCGCAATCATGACAGTTAGTTACACCATTAATAGATCAGCGGGGCTGCTTTTACGGGAACAACATCTTTGTTCAGCATCAACCGGTGCAGAGAAAGAAATCACGCCAGATCGATCAAAATAGGGATTCTAGGCTTAGGTCGTTCCCGCTTCGAAAACAAGCATCTGCACAGCGCTACCAAAGGCGCGTACTTGCGACAATTGTTTGCTGCAAAACCTGTCGGTTGATAAGATTCCCCTGAACACCGCTGTAAACTAAAAACGACCCGCAGTCTTAAAACTTGACGATGTCAACCAGCGACGCTCGTTCAGCCCATTCAGCACCCTGCAGACAACTGCGGCCATGTTTGTTAATGTTTCAAACCAAAGTGGGAGAAGCAATCTCATAATACATTTCGAAACAAAAAGACTATCATGATTTTTTGCTTTTAAAACATAAAAAAATAGTCGAATGAGATACTATTACGGCACGGAGATATTTACAACATGCCTTTCACATGTCAATCATCTATCCAGCCATTAGAAAGTTATAAGCACGTTGTAAGCACGGGTCAGGGCTTAGCAGAGTGCGACCTGCACCACCTGCATCTAAATTGCGTCCAACGGCTTAAATATTGCGCAAAAAAAGTGTTTTCGTAAAAAAATTATTTAAAAAAATACGTGTCCCATTTATGCTCTTTACATTATTTTTTTTGTTGGTTCAGTGTTTAAGCGATCTGTGCTTTACATTTTTTGATATTGTGTAAAAACGTTTCCGTCAAACTGTGTGCTCCGAACCTTTTGCAGTGAGCTGTGCAAAGGTAAGTTTACATTGATTAGAAACCAAATTTTGCTGCTACACACGATGTCTATACGAAATGCTTTTGCTACGAGCGGCACCGTGACACCACTTTCTCGTCGCATGCTTCCGATACTCCACACTACACGCGACTCGACGAAGAGGTGCTCAAAACGATTCGCACCAAAATGGACACCGTGACACAGAGGAGGCGAAACACTGCCCACCCAATAATCTGTTCAAAGAATAAATCAGCAGAAAGTATTCAACTTATGAGACATGGAGGGAGAGAGACCTGCGTGGAAAGCAAACGGACGTCAGCGAAAGCGCAGCGAGAAAGATGAGGGCACGTTCGCACCATTACGGTTTCCCCCGCCGTGCCAGCCGGACAACCGCGGAGCCCGTCTTTGTAGATCTTTTTTATTTGTATGTTTTAGTTCTAATTTCAGTCGCACGTATTTCTTTGTCTTTTATTATTATGATTTATACAATAATATTATCATTGTTATTTGTACAGACTACCGGCCGCCAAGGGGCAGCCAATGTAAACGAAAAATATCATTAAACGATCTAAAAAAAATATACTGGTCGTGTCAATCGACCTTACTGTGTCGTTCTATCCTAATTTGGGGGCAGGGTAGAGTCGTTCTCAATTTTGCAGTAGTGTGCCGCCCGGTCAGAGACTCCACACTACCATTTCAGTACGTCCCACGGCAGCCAGTGCTACGACTTAAAGGTTCCAATCAAAGGCCAATTGTGTACCGTTACGGCAATGATCGTCTTTGTGGGTTGGCTGTCACCGGCTAAACCATCCACGCGCAAACAAGATCACGCGCACGATACATTCACCTGTTTGTGGGTATGGATTAAGTAGCGATGGAGAGGTCGGGTGGACCCTGTGCATAATTCTTGGGTAAGGCTAACCTGTTGAGCTGGTAGGAGCATTTTATTTTACTTGCAACTTGTCCACTTTAAAGTACACTAAACTAAGTACTTCGTCCCCGACTGTCGTCTGCGGTCCAAGTAAGCTAAATTGAGTATTACTCACCGCCGCGGATTAAGTATAGTGGACAAAGTATAAATCACCACCGACGGTCACCTTCGAACTAAGGATGCTGGACTAAGTATGACTCGCCGCTGATGGTCGCCTGCGTTATAGGTATGCTAACTTGGCATCAGTCGCCATGGAAAGTCGCTTGCTACCACAGGCGACCGTTAGCGTCAAGCTATATTTAGATCAGCTGCTCAGCGCACACTTTCACGTCATCCTTGTGGTGCCGTGCAAAGGCTTCGAACTGCGGATGGCATGGTCCGTGGTGCGGTTCCCGCTGAACCTCTGGGTGGACCTCGTTAGTTGCGAACTGTGTCTAGTTATAATTATTCGTGAATTATTACGGCAAAGCATGTCTTCTATATGTCTTGGATGCTTATGCATTGCCTACGCTTGCGTGTAATGTTATTTTTGTCATACTCAAGTGTTCTACTTCTTGCCTGCAGTCTTCTTGGCCCCTTCTAAGTAGCCTCGATCGCGTGCCGCAATTGAGAAAGCAAGAAGTAATCGTGTAGTGTGTTAAATCAAACATCATTTCAAATGCGTAGCATGCACAGACGAAGTTCTTCATAAAATCTAATTTTCGTACGGTAATGAATACCGAAGACAGACAGGTCGGTGCATAAATGTTCGAGCTAGGGAACACTATGTCTTTGAGGCCTACACAATCGGGTTACCAGGCAGTTATTTTGAATAGATGTGGCTGCACATCTCTGTTTAAACCGATTAAAATATTGGCAAAGCCAACGAAAAAATCGACTAGGGAAATTCATGGAGCATATTACATTCGCCTACACGGTACTGATGTGTGCGATAATGCAGAGGCAATTACATTGTGTAATGAAGACTTTGAATTCATTCGTAGAGTGGGAACGTACGTGTAAAAGTTGGGGTTTAGTTTCAACAATTTTTAAAATTGCTAGAATTCTGACATCTTTTTTTAATTTCTTGAATGGCTGACTGAATAACTGTCCCGCTGTGAATGAGTCTTTGTATTTTTCCCCACTTCATTGTTTTTATGACTTGAAGAAGGAAACAAAAACGACGTCGTGAAGTCGTCTACTTGTCCTTGTGTCTTTTTTTTACGCTGTTTTCTTCTGTTACCATTATACTTTATGGCATGAAATTCAGCTCCTAAAGGAATTCTGTGTTTAAAGAACATTCTCTAATTAGTTCTTGCAAGAGAACAAAACATTTCACAGCGTAATATCCTAGGTCACCGTGGTTATGACTAATAACAGTATTCCAACGACGTTCCGTCTTCCAATCGGGAGAGCAGCTTCACAGTTAAGGTATTAATGGAAGATCCGTTTTAGATAATGAGTTTCCCTGAAGCGAGTTTAACCTGACTTAAGGTTGAGGTAACTTGAGGTATGCGGAGCGGAAAGTAGGTTAGCAGAAGCTTAATTATCCTAAGACCATTACGCACACACTAGATAATAAATCGCGAGATATCGAATGCGCAAAGAGCATAATTTTGAAAAAAAAGAGGCTAATAAATTTATGGGGCTTTATTTTTGCGGCTTTATTTAAAAAACAATATTCCTTTCGGCAAAAAAAAAAAACATCTACTCCAAACTAAAAAAAAATATCATGTCCTTACAGGACGTTGTTTTACAATTATACAAGTGTCCTGGCTAGGCCTGAGGGATTCACTTTATTAGGCTTCCGATTAATCAATTTCTGCTTCAAGTTTATTAGGTATTTGTTTAACTGGTTAATCGGTACAATTTAAAACCTGCGTGAACAAAAAACACGTACTTATCCTTTCACGATTCTCTTAATGGCGTGCTCTTCATCCCCAGAACGCAAACACTGTTCTTTTCGTCGGCGGGAAACTCACAAACAACCCCGTCTGTCACGGTTAATGGTTCCGGCTTAGAGGCCGTGTCCAACTTAGAGACCAATAGGCTGCTTAGAGACTGGTCAGCGTTTCTCCACACCAGGTGTAGACACTGCGCGTCCGCAGCGGCGTGACGCCAGAGCCAGACGTTGTTTTATAAAAAGACCATCAGGCTGGCTTCTTCTCGAGGAGAGGGGGTTGCACTGAGGCGGAGATTCCCCAAAAGGGAGAGAAGGCTTAGGCGTCGCAGCTTCACTTTCGCTGACCAGTTTCGCAGTCGTCCTCCCGCGTGAACGACCGACGGAAGATGGGAAGGCAGATGCCTAGAGAGCCAAACTCTGATGGCACAAAAGACAATGATTTGGTTCCATACAAAGATGCGGTTAGCTCATGTTAGATTGTTGGGCCAATTCATTAACTCGGACTTTCGGCCTCTCAGTTTTTCTGTATATCGGTATGTGTGCGTGTGCGCTCATGCGTGAATTTCTTGTTTGTGTTTTTTTTTCTATTTTGCGATTTCATTCGCTTACAATTAGAGACGACGTAACTGACGAACAAAATGAAATGACGGGCACAAGGTTCTCAGATTTGCTGAGAAGAGCACGCGTTTTTACTCAGCCTGATATTGGTTCTTGCTTGATGATTTTACATATTGTGGGGTTTGCTAGCTACCAACACAGGTACCGATAGAGTAACCAAAGGGTTATCTCAACAGCGGCGCCGATCTCAAAGGAGACGTCAAACCTAGCAGCGCGGTCCCTACATCTCCGCAGCAACATAAACGAAGTTTAGGACTACATTACCGCGGGTCGGTTCGATAAATTACCTCCGTCGGTGCCAATGATCAACTACCTTGTCTCATTCTCTCGAATATAGCGGAAGAGAAGACACACGTACCAGAGTAAGGACAGAGTCCAAGAGCATTTATTAACACACTCTTCTAAATGAACTACAATGTCCCCATCCAAAATGCCCCCAGCGCCGGCAAGCTAAGAAAATGTCCTTACCTGCCAGACGCGGGGTTCCGGAGAGCCAAGACCGGGAAGTATCGAAGAAGTCGCCGATACACGTCCTATCTCTTTCGAGATCACCGGACGAGTCCCTGTCCCGAAAGCGGGAAAACAAGAGGCGAAACCTCCTCGTCTGTCAGCAGTGATCCGCATCCGAGCAGGGGAACGGAAATCGGTCCCCTCGAGAGAAAGTGAAAGGAGGGCCTCCCAAGCCAGGCGGCCCTCGGCCTCACGAACAGGTTGGAGCTCACGGCGAAGGCGGCCAAGCGTTCCGACCCGCGGCCGTTATCACAGCCATCGGGGAAAGGAGACCACAGGAATCCCCACAATATATACAAAAAAGGCACCTGCAAAAACGTTAAGCGCTCTCCAAGTGCATTAAATGATTTTTTTTCTTCAATTCATATGCGGTAAATACATATTTCTTCGCAGGAAGGGTTGATTTTAATTATGATAGTAAAATCAGTGTGGTTTAAATCTAGATTCAACTTATCTTGATTTGCATTCTCCAACTTCGGAGTCGTTCTTGAATGGTGCGAAAGAATGATGTGCCGAAAAACACCGCGGTTACCGCCGACACTTCATTTGCAGGGTGCAGAAATGAGCCTATAGACTTGCACTCTTTGTTTTCTAACATTTCTTTTTTCACCGATGATAATAGTTTTTAGCGTGAGTACAAATCAAATAACCGAAATACGCTGATATTTAAAAACACATCAACACCGAAACCATCCCCCAATTTATTTTATAAATAAACATCGGTAAATCTATACCCTAGGTATAAGCGATTTATTTCAGTCGTGAAGTTACAGTCACCGCCAGGCGGTTCTGTCCTACCCTCGCCGGAAGTTCGAATCCTGTATATCCGTTTTCCCGCCAGAACGTGTAGGAGTTTTGTCAGCTTATCTTCATAGGCTATCTCCACACCCGCCGGAATGCAGTAACACCATCACCACGTAGCCACAAACCCAGACGGAGTTCCGCAGACAATTTTCCATGTCACCCATCACCGCCGCGTCGGTATTCAGTGCACGGGGCGCAGAGCGATCGAAAAAAAGAAATCGCAAACGCTCCACGAGAACCAGCGTGATGACGAGCAGCGATGCACAAACAGGAGTGCTGTAGGTTCTTGAATGTACACCTGTCGAGAAAAAGTAGCACGTCCACTATGACGAAGCCGAACGAGGTTCCGCGGAACAAAAACTGAAGGTGAAATAAACGCACACGAAAATTGACTACACGAAGACGCCGGGTACCGGCTTCAACGGCGGCACGGACAGAAACGCGGAGCCGGGACGGATGAGCGACATCGCCGGTCGGGCCCACGTCAACAAGTGGACAGCGGGACCCGCACCGTTGGCTTCGACCGGTTCCTCTCACGCGCGCGTGAGAAAAGGAGAGGGGAGGGCCGTTGCTGTCGATTTCAGACGGCAGGCGGCGCCACCGAAAGCACCCTGGGTTCAGCAGCACCGCGAGGAGAGGGTTCTCGCACAATGCGGAGCTCGCGAGGGATCAGCTGAATTCCAGTAAAAAATCGACACCTTCGTACGTCGCCACATTAATCGCGTTACACCCTCCTGTTACATCTTTTGGTGATATTTTTTTAAAATGAAATTCTAACCCTATGCAAATATTGCATACAAGAAAGAGGAATTTGATATTGTGGTCTTACGTTACGAACAGCAGGCGATATCCACGACAAACTAGACGAAGACAGGCTGCTCTTGTCTGTTTGTCTTAAATCTCACTGCTTGCCTATCGTAAATTAAAAGCCAACACGCTCAACCATGCTACCTCTGATATTGCTGGTTTTTCGCTGCGAACAGCAGCAAGCTCACGATATAACTGTTTGGCTTTTATGAAGTCCATGGGCCAGCTGAGTTGAACATAGCTAAGTACCAAACGTTCCTACATTCGCATTCAGTAAAGGTGGCCATAGTCATCAGGTCGCTACTTTTGTACGGCAAACCCCTCTGCAGTTCGCCCCTTGCTCTTGCGAAGCATTCAGACCACTGCGGCACATCCAGGGAGGGACTCATCCCGCGACCCGCGCATGCGCAAGATGAAGACAGGACAGCTGCACATAATAGAGAATTTTAGTATTTGCGTATAGGAGCAAACGCAAACACTGAGTGTTTGCGTTAGCGTGATTTTGCGTAAGTACGTAGCCATCCTCTGCGTTCCCGTCTTGAACAAATACCGGCCTTCGATTGCCAGGAGCATTTACCATAGGCACAGCTAGATGGCGCTACAACTTCTTGCGTCTGAGTTTGCGGTCCGCTGTACTAAAAACGCTGGTTTGACGCGCTCCGATGCAGTCCGCTGGGAGCATGCGTGCGTCGTACGCAGTTCTAACGCGAAGGTCTTTACGCTATTCTAAAACTTTCTAATAACTATCTCTGCACATGTAAAAAGGATCTAAGAAGTCCTCCTTGACTGTGGTTGAGCGTCAGGCTCAAAATCTCGAGTGTACTGGTTTCGAACATTCTTTGGGGAACGTTCGCTATTTGTTTCTAAAGAAGATATCGTTTCTTTAGACCGTTTATTCGAAGGTTAATTAATTAGGCTGACGTTCCTAAAAAGAGCTTAAAAATACGGTACCTAAGTTTTAACATAGGAAAATAATGCCAAGGGCTACAACGATCAGTTCCTGTTCAGAAATAATGGCATTCTAAGGAACCGCTCTTCATTGATCAGGTCATCGATTGTCTTGAATCGTTAGCGCTGATGACATTTTCGGCTCATTGCCTGTGTGAGTCGCAAACTCAAAGCTCAAGTGGTCTGGGACGGCAGGTAAACTTCGATCATGTCTAGAACACATCGCCCTCAAAGTATACGTCCCAAAGGAAAAGCTAATAATACACCAACCACCATTAAGTGCCTCTACAGTTTATACATCGATGTGGGTTAATAATGATTCTATTAAAGCTAGCCCTATAAAAGTTACGACAACTTTACTGCTATCTAGCTTCTGCAAACACGACATCTACTACAAATATTAATGATAATAATAATATAATTATAAATAATATTCGCAAGACAGAAAGAGAGAAAGAATTTAAAAAAGCAGATTAAAATGCAAATGACCTGGATGTAGGCTTACAATCTGGGAGCAAGGCGACTGCAATGATTTCAAGTCATTTATTTCTTCGCGTTTGAATCTGCCAAATTTTATACATTAGGCACGTATACATGAAATAAAACGCGCACACTTACGTACATAACTAAATATACGAAGGACATATCTCGAAAAAAAGGTTATGAGGGGGAAAGCGATCTCTTATTGCATGGTTAAAGAAATTATAATTTGAAAGATTATCTCAGGAATTTCGCGAAATGTCAATGAAAGTTAAGCTGCATGAAGCTGTTAAAACATAGTTTTTGTGAGAAATTAGAAGAGACGCAGGACTATTTTAAACTGGATATAGGCGCATGAAATATCACAAGCTGCTGTAAAATACAAAAGCAGTTCAGGATAAAAAATTGTACACTCAGCTTTTACTGTCTTAAGGCACACACAAAGCTTCTATAATGGCGAACTGTACGTTAAGGCAAGAGTAACTTTGGCGGTAAAATATTATCTACGACGGTATACTCCGTGTAAAATAAAGGAGACTACCCTCGTCTTCTCTGGTAACAGGAGAAAACTGCCCAAAAATAGACACAAAGACAAGTAGACGGAGTGTTTTTTTTTCTGTTACCAATATGTTTTTTCTTGTTACCAATTTGCACCGATTAGCCCAACTTCAAACTCTATTACAGTGCCTTGTCTTCATTTCCTTACTTTATTGCTTTGTTTCTTCAATGAGTGGTTGTTTAGAGTACTTCGAAATGAAGCGAAGCTGTGGCGTTGTCTTTATACATTTGTTATAATATATTAATCATCCTGGCTAATCCCTTTCAAAGTTTAACCGAGTGCTTTCGTTCTGTTTCTGATATTGTTTGTTTACCACGTAAAACGACTAAGTTCATGTTTTAGAAACCTGTGGATGTTTTAATTTTGTAACATGCTTTCTCTGAGATGCTTGTGTTATTTTCATTGCTGCCACTATAGGAGGGCCGAGGGCTCGTCAAGCTGCCTGTGGGTAGCTTTTTCACTCGGTCCACCCATCAATGAATGGAAATAAAAGGATTTATATATATATTCAATAATTGTGATTCAAAAATATATAGGGTGTCCCAAGTCACCAGGCTCGATCTAAAATGGACCGTAAAAATCGACGCCTGCATGTCGCACTCTAAACTTTTCGTCAAAAGTGTATTTCACAGGTCGGTTTATTCTTGTAAAATTACAAAACGTAGCTCCATTTCTGTAAAAAGATAGGTATAAAAAACTTGCCAGGGTCAACGGCGGACGACGACGCAGATGACCGAGTCGAGTAGCGGGGTGCGTTTGGCGCGCGTGTTGATTTACAGAAAGAGAGCTACGCTTTGTAATTTTACAAGTGTAAACTGACCTGTGAAATACACCTTTGACGAAAAGTTTAGATTCCTAAGTGCAGGCGTCGATTTTGCGGTCCATTTTAGACCGAGCATGGTGATTTGGGACACCCTATATATGTGCTCAGTGAGGACCATTCCCCGCCCTTGAATCCTCGGAGTTCTAGAAATTGAATGTTATATACACACCAACGGACTGTTTGCAAACAAGCCCATCAAGCGTCGGGGCATGCGCCGTGCCGACAGCAGCGCCACCTCAGCGGCATGGCGTCAGAGGGTTGAGTTGTGTCTATATATTCACTGACAGCCTAGGAAAGGCAGGGCGGGGTTTATTACGTTCATGCTTCTCGGGCGCCATTATTGTCTAGTGCTGCCATGCCATTTGGTTGAGGAGCCATGATAGGATGCTCGGGCTCGCCGCAACCTGGATTCCTTGCCGGTGGCCATTGAATGTCTACTGAAATTAAACTTACATCGTCCCGCCGTTCAAAGTTAATGTAAACCTCACATTCCACCGTTGTATTTCACTGTTTTAAATAAAAAATAGTAATTCAAGGGTCGTTATACAAAGTGGACGCGATTCAAACTAAACGTCAATGGTGTTAGATAAAATACCGCTTTTTTTAGACGTCCTACATTATATCACCCTTGTGCAACGAAGTAGAAAAGAAATTGAGAAAGAAAAAAGAAGACGAAGTTGAATTTAAGATAAAACGCGGAAGCCCTCCGTGGAAGCGAAACGGGTTTAATTAAACTCCGAAACACGTGTCTTCATTGTACCACGAGTTCGGGCGACTGACATGTTGGAGAAAGCACTTTGTCACGTTCAGCTCCCGAAGCGCGAGGAGGCTTAAGAACGTGCACTCTGCTCGAATTTTCGCCTGGGGAAAAGTTTTAATTTCTCAGAGGAAAGAACCCGCGAGGAACCGCAATGCCTATGGAGCCTTCAGACGCTTCACCCATTACCGGAATATACTCTACTAGTTTCGGAACGTACACTTTTTATTTAGATATTCGTAGCTAGTCGCTGCTGTTTTAGATTGATTGAATTTTTGTATTGTTTATACATTCTTCTGAAAGTAGCGTGGTGGGAAAACTTCCGGATCTTCTAAAAGTATTTACCTAGCTTCTGATGAATACCAATGTAAAATTCGTGATTTAAAAAACAAAATGAAATGCCAAAGCTATTCAATAACTTTTTGAATTGAGAAAAATAGTACATTTTTTTTCCTGTTTTGTCACGTGTGATTTACCCTAGAAAGAATAATAAAGTATATAGGTTTAGACCAACGCGACGCTCTCACTTTGCTCTGTTGAAGCGCGATTATTTTGCAATATTTTCAGTATTGTGAACGGTTAGCAAAGAACTGTAACATATTTTATGGAAAATAATTTTAACTATTCCTCGTCAAGTTTTATTAAAAGAAAAAAAAAACTTTAGCAAGGGTAGTTTTTAAATAAATAAACGCCAAACACAATCGGTTTAGGCGTCCTTTAATGCTATGAATCTGACTAAAACGTTCTTATTTCCGGATGAACGCAATTTGGTTGTGAGATATGCTTTGTCCCATTAAAAGTTGTGTTTGATCAATTCCCTTGTTTTAAACGTTTATTGAAAAATTTCAATTTTCACCTCTTTCGACCTGTTTTCCGCACAAAATCAAGGCGTCTTCAATTAAATAATAATAAAATATTTTGTAAGAAATAGAACATTAGAGAAAGTGCTAGCTGTTTCAACAACATTATTACATTCGATTTCTTTTAGATCAAATATAAGTATTTGAAGCCTCGGTCGTGCCATGGGGAATGACCCTCCTCAGAAAAGCTCCATTGCCTGAATATTTCTCAGATACAAGAAGGCAAATACTAAGCCAACACACGCAAATTGCTCGCTCAGAAGCTGCTGAGTGATTACTTGACATGTAATCTTTCCAAACAGGACCGCTCACCGCACGCGAACTGAACAAACTGGCTTCGTCATCGTAAACGTTCTACTCTAGGCCCCAGTCAACGTCGCCCCACCTCCCTTGCCTCCCAAGAAAAGAGGGAGATAGAACAGAACAAAACAACGACTAAAGTGAGTCCCACTACTCGAACAAACAAGTTATGACCGAAAATTGGAGAAGGTGAACTGAGGTAAATGCTAGCAAGTACTTTACCTGCAGAGCGCACTGTACTCGGTTTATTTGCATTGGACAGCGCGCCTATAGCTCCAAATCCTCCCCAAGCGGTTTGGAAACCCCACGTCCTAGACAACGCATGCGGATCGCACTGTCCATGCTATCACGCTTTCGCGCTGCGCCGATGGGGGGGGGGGGGGGGGGGGAGCTGCCGCAGGCACACCGATATACTGCATTGCGTCAAGACAGTAGAGACGGCTTTCTCCACTGTCGTAGAGAGGTTATCAGGCTTCCGGTCAAAATGTCCGTCGAGACGAAATGTCCAATCGGGTCGAAATGTGCACCGAGTCAAAATGTCCATCGGGTCCTTTTTTTAAAGCACGAAATGCGTTTTAACGTTACGCCAATCCCAAAATTCTGTCTCTCCGTGGCGTGCCTCTTCTATTAAATTTAGCAGGGAAAGTGGCGTCACGTGACGTCACGTTACCTATACACTTTGGGGAAATTGACGGCAAGTAACTCAGTTTTCCCCCTAAGTTTAGCGGGAAATTTCACGTCTCGTGTCCGAAACATCGATTACAGTTTCCCCTAAATTTAGCTGGAAAATGACGTCACGTGTCCTCTACACCAATTCAGTTACCCACTAAATTTAGCGGGAAATTTACGTCTTGTGACCTAGACACAAAACCGGTTTCCCCGCTCAATTTAGCGGGGAAATCGACGTCGCATCAGTTGACGTCACGTGACCTATACAACCCTTCAGTTTTATCGCTAAATTTAGCGGGAAAATATACGTCATGTAATACAGCAATTCCCACACCCTTCCCTCTCCTCCCTCTCTTTTCTAGTGACACCGTTGAAGTTAGGTGCTCATTTATTATACGACCTTGAATGTGCAGAAGTGAAGGTCGATGACAATTTTCTTATTTGCAAGTTTCGGAAACCCAACAAAATATATTCCTAAACAGGGTTCAAGTCCGAGTCCAGAAAGAAAAAGTGACTGAGAGCTCCAAAACCACGAAGTGTGCGAAAAGTAACGTGGTATTTGAGACTTCATCTTTGCACACACGCTCCATGCCACACCTTTCTCGGTGTTCTACCAGTTGACCCAGTGACGAAGTGTCCTATGACGAATACCCTGAGACAGCGATGTGCATTTTGCTCTGTAGCTCTATTTTAAAATTTTATGCTACAAAGTTCATAATTTGCAATTCGTTCACTTTCAGCCAAAGCTAGCGCATCAATGTTCCAAATTTCAAAATTAGCATAGGGGACAGAAAATTGTTGCCCGTAATTTGGAGCCAGGAAATTATTAACCAGTTCGTTCTTTTTTTTTACTTTGTCTTCATTTATTCTTGAAATTACCTTATCCAAATGACAAAACATTTACTGTAGTTGTGTAGCATTTTTTAGTTCTATCAAACCATAGGTTGTACAAATAAACAGGCCGTTGGGAGCGGATACAACCTCGTATTTCAGAGCTCTAACACAATTAAAATTTGCTAGAACGTAAGAACAGCAGTTCGATACCGGAGTTGAGGTTTTCCAAGAAAGCGCTATATCTTAATGTTGAAGTAACGGCCAAAAGCGATATCGTTCATATGTTAAATTGGAGTTTTTTCGCGGGTTTGATATTCGTCGAATTTCTCTAACAAAGTTTCGAGATGAAGTGTAGTATACTGCGTATTCATTAGCGAGGGTGGATGACTCCGCAGGACAAGTTGTTCGTGATTGTTTTCAAGTTGCTAAATCTGTGAAACGAAGTCTGCAAACTGGCGTTGTTTTGCAATGATACAGTATATATATATATATATATATATATATATATATATATATATATATGTGTGTATATATTATATTAGCTTAACAGATTTGTTTAGTAAAGAATGCCGTGAAAGTTACACTTGTGCCACTTGTGGAGGTTGGTTATACGGCCAGGGGCACATATTATGGGGGGCTAATCGTAACGGATCAGTCGGCTAATTAATTAAAAATTCGTTAATTAACTTTTTAATTATTGAGAATAAACCTATGGTTCTAATTAGAGACTTGCTCAGCGTCATCGAAAACCCCTAAATCAGTCATTCTCAGAATGACTTTGAGCGCGTAAGAAGCGTAGCAGTGCACTGAAGTTACCGCTCGTGGAGCAGGTACAAAAGCTAGAGGTTGCGATAAGGCGCCCGCGCCGATTTCTCGCGTCTCTTATCTAGCCCCAGCCTTGTACCTGCTCCACGAGTGGTAACTTTTGTACACTACTACGCTTCTCACGCGCTCAAAGTCTTTCTGAAAATGACTGATTTAGGTGGTTTTGATGACGCTGAGCAAGTATTTAGTTGGAACCATATGTCTATTTTCATTATTTAAAAAGTTAATTAACGATTTTTAATTAATTAGCCGACTGATCGTTACGATTAGCTTCATAATATGTCCCCCTGGCCGTATAATTCACCTCCACAAGTGGCATAAGTGTAACTTTCACGAGTCTTTTTTTAATATAAATCTGTTTAGCTTAAAAAAAAACACCCTGTATATATATATTTATTTTTAAACTTTCGCTCGCACCTTGTAAAATTTTTTTTACCACTTTTGTTTAAACGCTTGGCATCTTGTTCCAATCACTGGACACATTTCGGCAGAGGTTGGGCGGGACATGATGTATTTTTTTTATTTTTGGAATAGAAAGAGCTATTCTTGCCCAAACATAAGGTACAAAAAATAAGATATGGTTTGTCGCAAAATTAAGAAGTCACTCAGATTTGCCGAAGCGTTCAGATTATAACTGTTATGTGGAAGAACGTGTGGGTATTTTTATACATATGTATACAAGTCGGTATCAGCAGAAGTGTTAAAATATGACTCAACTTGGTAAACGAGTCAAACGGATCAAAATGTCCATCTCGACAAAATGTCCATCGAGTCAAAATGTCCTTCCAGGTCAAAACGTCCATCGAGACGAACCGTACATCAAGCCAAGATGTCCATCCAGGTCAAGACGTCCACCGGGACATAATGTTCATATGCATAGAGTCAAAATGTCCAACGTTGGACATTTGGACTCGATAGACATTCAGTGACGATGGAATTTTTTATCTGTAAACGAGTTTCCACGACTATAGATGGCGCAGCCAGCTTTTCAATTCAAGGAGGAAAATACAAAGGCTGTACGCATCCAGCCTTCAAAACAACGCAAAAACTGTCTGCGCCAAGGCCATTGGATTTTTTGGAGTAAAGTCCATTTCACACATACTTTGCAGCGCTATAAGCACAGCACTGGCTTTGCGCTAAGCGCATGCTCAAAGGAGCGTTCACATGATTCGTATCGCACCAGTCAAAACTTGCTCATGGCAGAAAATAAGTAGCTGACGACACTTGAGCAGCGCTGTATCAGCGCTGCACTGCATGAAGGAACCGGCCTTAAGATGTATTCCCTAGTAAAATATTTGGCGCTAGCTTCTGCCAAGGGGGATGCGTCACTCCTTTTCAGAGCCAACTGCGCTCATCCATACCTCTCCCCTATTAGTTCGTTTTTTTGTGTGTTTATCCGAGTTGAGTTTTTTATTTTATGTATTCCTCGACGTTCGTTGAGCTGTGTTTTGTCCCGTATTGCGAGAAAGAAGAGGCGTTCGCCACGCGGTTATAAAGTGCCATTAATTTTGGCACCGAGCTCCCTCGCTCGCACTAGCGCCTTGCCCAAGGAAGCCGAAACACGGGAAAAGGTGAAAAATGCCAAAAAGCCCGCCTCTTTTAGCTGGCCCAAGCTCTTTCACCCACCTAGCGCGCTGCTCAGGACCTTCAGACGCACCAATTATACGGGGCGTATTGTGTGCAGCCCAGCATAAAATGTTGCGAAGCCTTCAGCACCGCATGTCCAACGCGGCGCTAATTAAATGTACAGTGTATCCATTTAGTCGGAGCAGTAGTTTCTCCAAATACTTTACTAGATAATACATCTTACTCCGAGAAAATGCAGTGGTTTTGGAGCCGGCACCTTTTGCGTAGTTAGAGTGGCTGGACGTGCGCAGAATCAAGAATTTCGGCTTTGAATTGGGAGCGGTGACTGCAGCCATCGATTGTCGCGGACAGTCTTCGAGAGAGCGGAAACAGCCGTTCCTTCTGCCTTGACGAGTCTGGTATCTCGGTGCGTGAGCGGCAGCCTTCTACCTCGGCACAGCAGGAAAGCGCGACAGTGTGAACAGAACGATGCGCATGCGTGCTCTCGGAAGTGGTGTTTCCAAAGCGCTCGGAGAACATGTAAGCGCTGTAGGCGCGTTGTTTAATGCAAATGACCGGAGCAGCTCAATAGGAATGAAACAAATGAATATACTTAACGTTTATACGCAGTACCACTTGAAGTCGGCGAGTCGGCGCGGGGACGTACACTTATATACTCCGTTTCACCTTACGACATACCGCAAATGATGTTAGAAAACACCGGAGCCAATTCGTAGTGTGCCGCATCTCCTTCCAAGTGAGCAGAGCGACGTGGGGAGCGCGAAACCACGTGACCAGCTCTGAGCTATAAATGGTCTCGGGATTGGCTCCTAGTGGAGTATTACGCTCATCGGCGAACTCGGAGCAACGGTCAACATCTCCGTCGTTGCTTCTCAGATTTACTCGTCGTTTTCCTTCCATCTGAGATTATGCTGGTTTATTTCGGTAAAACTAAACTAAAACAGGTATAGGGACGAAGCAAGGAAAAGGTGAGTTATAGGGTCTCCGGCATCCCGGTCAGCTGGCACTCTTGGGACGCCGTGAGCATAGGTGCGCTTGTATATACGGTGCATACTGTATTTCTGTGTCTGCTCTCTTCTTTATGCTTATTCGTGACGCGATGAAATGTGGTGGTGGAACAGCTGTATGTCTCAGGGATCGAGGCAGGCAGTGAACATTTTAAAACATTTTTGGGGAAGCAAAATTAACACTATAGAGAGACCTTAGAGTAGGAAAAGGGATGATGCTCAGTAGTAAAGTCGAGTTTTACGCGTAGTGTTTTCCGAGTAAGCGTATAATTCCTCGGCGTACATTTTCCCTGTAGTTCGTCATAGAAAGGAGGAAATCTGAAACCTAATGAATCACAAACATCTCTAGCAATATTGAGCTATGTAGTTTTCCGAGAGTTCCATATTTTCGTGTATGTACCTTTTGGAAAAGTATAAAAAAACGCGAATAAATAAGTATATTATTTATGTGTTATGCGTCGGAAAAAGAATGCTATCTTTGACGGGGGCATTAATACTAGAAAGACAGATGGGGATTATTACGAACAACCTACGTCTTCTCAATTATTTTACAATGGTGAAAGATGACTGCAATGTGCAATTCCTCGCCGATTGCGATAGAACGAGGGTGTTGAACCGAACTTGAGCCTGAACCAAAACCTTGTGAAAAAGCATTATTTTCAATCGAACTGGAAGAAAAGTGTAACTTAAATCAACCATTTGATATTGAATCCGCACCGGTCCGAAGCTGCAACCTCATGTGCCAGTTACCAGTTGATTGGTAAACTGTTCGTCGTAATAAAACTTGAGCCGCGCCCTTTGTGGGTGGCGGCGTGAAGTCAATAAAAGGATCGCAACGGTAGCGTCAGACGCGCATGTAAAATTAAACAAACGGTAGTGACGTCTTGATGTAATATTGTCACGAATGACCAAGTGATGAGGCGGTGAATAACTGAGTAAACTAAACGTTTAATCGGGCGAACTTGTGCCCAAAAATAAAGAAGGAAACAAAAGATAACAGAAAGCGTCGCGGGCGTCGAAGTCGGCGAAAGAGCAGAGTCAAACGCTGGGCGAAACTGACCGCCGCTCGCCACGCGGAGCCCTCGTACACACGTGGGCTTCTCGAACAATCGGCGTAGAAGGTTCGCGCATAGAACATTCTAACCTCGAACATGCAACAGAGTTCTCAAATTTGCCAGAACATTACATTAGATGTCAACAAAGGCGTCCCCGCGGCTAGAGAATCGAACCCTGGCTTTTCGCGTGGGGAGGCAGGGGCTATAACCATTAGGCCAGCGCGCACTGCCTACTTGTCAAGGTGCGCGCGCGCATTACTCCCCCTTTAAAAAGTGCATCGCCTCGATGCAGCAAAAACAAAACAAAATAAAAAAGAACGATAAACAAGAGTCCTTTGGAGCACATAAAGTCCACAGTCCTATCGAGCCGTAGTACTGCTTCATGACGCACGACGTGGACGACCTTAGGTCGTGGTGGTGGCGTGACGATGTTCGTGTTCCGTCGGGCATCACCTCGTAGTTCAGCTCCCCGAGGCGACGAAGTACCTTGTACGCTCCAAAGTACCGTTTCAGCAGTTTCTCACTAAGGCCGCGGCGACGACTGAGGTGTCCACTCCCACCCTGTCTCCGGGCTGAATTGGACGTCCCTGCGACCAAGGTTGTAGCGGCCCGCGTCGGCGCGTTGCTGGTCTTGGATCAGGAGTCGGGCGAGCTGGCGGACTTCTTCGGCCCGTTGAGCAACCACCTGGAGAGTCGTCGCTTTTCATTGTCAGCGGCCTCGTGGGACAGCATCGCGTCCAGCATGGTCGTTACCTTCCGACCATGTACCAGCTGGAAAAGGTGTGAATCTGGTGGTCTCTGCACCGCCGTATTGCTAGAGCGAACGTGACGTAGGGCAACACCTCGTCCCACGTCTTGTGCTCTACGTCGACGTACGCAGAAATCATGTCGGCGATTGTCTTGTTGAGTCGCTCCGTCAGCCCGTTGGTCTGTGGGTGGTACGCAGTAGTACGACGATGGCTGGTGTGACTGAGCCGGAGGATTTCTCGGGTCAGCTGTGCCATGAACGATGATCCGCGATCTCGTAATCAGAACTTCGGAGCGCCGTGCCGGAGGACGAAGGATTCGATGAAAAACTTGGCGACTTCAATAGCCGTCCCTGAAGGAAGGGCTTTCGTTTCTGCGTACCGCGTGGAGATAATCTGTGGCGACGATTATCCACCGGTTTCTCCAGGGTTGACGGCGGAAAAGGACCGTGCAGATCCTTTCCGATCGCTGGAACGGTGTAGTCGGCGGAGGAATGGGCTGCAGGAGACCCGCCGGCTTCATCGGCGGTTTCTTGCGTCGCTGGCACTCATGGCAGGATCGGGTGTAGAGGTGGACGGTTTGGGAGCTTTGGCCAGTAATACTTTTCACGATCTACGGGCCAGTGTCCGGCTGTAACCAAGGTGTCCGGACGTCGGTCGTCATGACATGCTTGAAAACTCTCCTCCCGAAGGTCGGCCGGGATTACCAGCAGCCACGGCGAGTTGTTGTTTCCGGAGTTCTCTTTGTAGAGCACACCCTGTCGAATGGCGAAAGTCGGCAGGGTTCGTGAGAAAACACGGGCGCACGGTACCTGCCTCTCTTCCAGGTGCTCGATTAATGCTCGCAGCTCAGGATCGTCCCGTTGACGTCGTCGGCCATGTCGTCGGCTTCGACTGCTCCCAGGAAGCACTCGTCGTCACTGTCGTCGCTGCAGCCGGAAGGGGTTTCGACGGGGGCTCTGGACAGGCAGTCGGCATCGTTGCGCATGCTTTACGAGCAGTTATGCCGCACTCTCCGCCAAAATGTCACGAATGACAAGTGATGAGGCGGTGAATAGCTGAGTAAACCAAACGTTTAATCGGGCGAACTTGTGCCCAAAAATAAAGAAGGAAACAAAGAGAACAGTAGAGCGTCGCTGGGCGTCGAAGTCGGCGAAAGAGCAGAGTCGAACGCTGGGGCGAAAACTGACCGCCGCTCGCCACGCGGGAGCCCCTTTGTACACGCGTGGGCTTCTCGAACAATCGGCGTAGAAAGTTCGCGCAGAACATTCTAACCTCGAACATGCAACAGAGTTCTCGAATTTACCAGAACATTACATTAGATGTCAACGAAAAGTCATCCCCGTGGCCAGGAATCGAACCCTGGCCGCGCAGGCAGGCGTTACAACCATTAGCCACGCGCGCGCGCCTACTAACAAGGTGCGCGCGCGGCAACATGGTAATGAAACGAATGCATATATTTTACGTCTATCTGCAGCACGACTTTGCATAGTCGAGTCGGCGCGAGAGCGTACTCTTCTTTGCTTCCTTTCACCTGATAATGTACCGCAAAGGACCCTAGAATGATTGTAGGTAATTCGTGGACAGCAGAGGGTGTAATGCTTTGGCTGTTAGATCAGATTATTTTGAGGACATGCCAAGGATCTGAAGAATGTTAATGTAAAATTGCATTTTTACAGCAGCAATGATATAGCCCTTAAAATTGAAGCGCGCCGTGGAGGATATTGTCGAAGAAATTTGGCCTGCTACCATACACCTCAGCCTCGAGCTCCGCCGTCCACACAAACGCAAATGTGCAAAAAAAAAAAATTGCAAAATTAAAATATTTTTGAGACACTTTCAAAAGAGTTAGTTGGTAGCTGTTGCAGCTTCGAAAACAACAAGTACGAAAAAAATTGTAAAAGGAATACACGCTACGCTAAACACGGCGCCGCGTGCCTGGACGATTAAGACCGGAGTTAGCGTCCGCTTCTGTTTATCGTAAAACGCAGTTCTGCATATGACGATTTGAACAAGAAATCAAAATACAACTGCTCTTTATTTTTTTTTCAAAGTACAAGGATCTTAGTATTAAAAACAGTAAGGATGACAAAAGCAGCAATAACGGCAGCGGGAGCAGCTCCTAGTACAAGTTGCACCAGCCGCGTCCATTCTCTCGACGGGATGAGTCGCAGATTGCCGCGAAGCTGCTCGGCACGGCACCCCTTTTCACGAGGCCCTTATGGCGCTGGTCCCCCCGGGAAATGCGCTCTTTCTTCTTGAAGCCTGGCTTCGCCTCCTCGGCGCTTGGCTCCACACTTGCACCGTCTCTCCCTTTTCCCCCAAGATTTGCTGCGGCGTAATTCTGCAAATTGAGCTGTGCCGGCACGTTGTTGTTCTTGTTTCTCTGGGTTTAGGGTGCGCCATCAAGTGCCGCCGTTCCTAACTTCAGGGCTGATGGAGAGTGGCACTACTGCATCGCAGATGGCAGCGTGGAAGTAGCAATCAGCAAAGCACTCCCTCTTTGCTTTACTTTGTCAAGTTTTGTTTTGTTTTGTTAGGAAGTTTGCGTTTGTGACGTAAATCGCACGTATATCTCGAGCCCAGGTTTTCTTTGTGGCGAATTCTAGAAACAAGTGGCCCCTAAAAACGCAAGTTCCAGTGCTCGCTGCAGAAAGTAGGCCAGGTTTTACACAAAGAACAAGGGTTATGTCCGGGGATAGCTTGGTGGTGAGCCACTCATATAGAATCCGTTCACACAATGAGACAGCTGAGTGACCATTACGACTGAGGCTATAGGAGATGCTTTCTGAGGAAACGCAATCTCCTCGAAATTCCCACTTTTGTTAACGCTTCAAAGAATTATTTTTTAATGCGAATAGCATTTTTGGCTACTTCACGCACTTTTCGTCTATGTATCTATCTGTCTAGCTATCTAACCTCTTACGCCGCGGGTCGATAAATAATAAAAGAGACCGTCGCCGGCTGGGATTCAACCGTTGACCCTTTGATCAGCAGGCAGAGCGCTAACCACAGAGCTATGGACAGGTCATTGAACGCGCTCTAAACGGTTGTTTATATCGCGGGAGAGGGTGATCAGGCGGCCGTGCTCAGCCTCACGAGAGCGGAATGAGCCTTCGTGCATGGAACGCACGCGCACCGGTAGCTGTGACAGCGCTGTACAGCGCGTCCTATGGTAAAGATATAAACAACCGTTTAGATGTACCGTTGGTTGAGACTAGCTGAGACGCCAGAAAGTCTGGTCGGTACCATTTTGAGTGTTTGTGCGCACGGCGCGCGTTTGCCTCGCCTTCCTAAGTGACACAAACGCACGTGCTGGCTGCGGCGATCGCGTGCAGGGCTGTAGAAAGTGTCAACAAATTTATAATCGCCTCAAGAGTGGGCTGGCGTATCCAGGAGTGTACCGCCGACCTGACGAACTCGCATAACTCCACCTCGTTTGATGCTATTTGCATTAACGTAGATGATCATTCCCAAAGATGGGTTCTGCATTTTGTTTAAAGATGGTCAACGATATTTAAGCCACAGGTCGAGGCATGTTTTAGTCAGTTCAGTGGCATGCTAGCTAAATCGATGTTAGAGGGCCGAGTTCCTTGTCACGGGTGCAGCGAAAAACTGATGACAACTTTCTGGTTTTAGGAGATAGCGAGAGATTGCTAGTGAGCGTTGGCTTCAGAAGAAGAGGATGAACTAACCCAGGACACTTGAACTGGTTTATTTGTTCTTTATACCATCTCTTTGATAGCCTCGTTCTGAAGACCTGCAGTCCTCAAAAATGAGCATCTATGAATGAACCGTGAAGATTCGACTTTATTCAACGCACTATAGTCACACGTAGATCTACTCTTTCCTTGGATGCCACATTTCGCTAAAAAAAGAGTCAGGCGAAAAAATAGCAAGACGTTGTAAGCGGGCCAGACGTCGGGTGATGAAAGATGTTTATTCAGGAAAGGCAGCGGCTTATATAGCCGAGGCGTGACGTGTCTTGTCACGTGTACCGGCTTGGTTCGGGACGTCACGATGACTCAGACTTGAGCCACGCTACATCTCCCCTCCATCCGAATGTCTCTCGGGCAGAGGGTACCGACGAGGTTCTTGACGTACTCTTGAACTTCTCCGAGGTTCTGGAGGCTGTTCGACGTCTTGAGCGTCGGAGGCTTCCGAGGTTCCAGGCGCCCCAGCTGTGGCAGGGGCTGCGTCGTGCGGGGCCAGAGGCTTCAGAGGTTCCGCGTCGTGCGGGGCCGCTACCTCCCGGAGGTGCTCTCGGGTGCGGCGGACTTCGCGGCCGTCTTCGGTCTGCAGGATCATCGAGCGAGGCGTGTTAGCTTGTCTCAGGACGGTAGCAGGAGCCCATGTTCGTTTGTCTTGTTCGTAGGTCGTGACCTGTTGTCCTCGTGACAACGTCGGCAGGTCCCTGGCGCCGCGGTTGTAGTACCTTCTTTGCCGTTGGCGGATCTCTTGTAGTCGGTTGTGGACGTCCTTGGTCGGCACAGTCTCTGGCTCCAGGTGGCTCGTGGGCACGGGAAGCAGGGTTCGTGTCTGCCGTCCCATCAATCTCTGCGAAGGGGATTTAAGAATGTCATCCCGAGGGGTGTTCCGCCACTCCATTAGAGCCAAATAAAGGTCGGGAACTTTGAGGGAACATTTCTTAAGCAGCTTCTTTGCTTCCTGTACAGCTCTTTCTGTCATGCCGTTGGAGCGTGGGTGATACGGACTGGAGGTGACGTGGGTAATGTCTAGCTCCTCTAGGAAATCCCGGAATTCTCTGCTGGTGAATGGTGGGCCGTTGTCGGTGACCAACCTCAGAGGTAGTCCGTGAACAGAGAAGATCTCCGCGCACCACGTCTTAACCGAGTTCGCGGTGGTGCGCTGTAGTTCCCGAATGTAAAAAAAAGGAATAGAAGTCCACGATGACGGCGAACTCTCGGCCGCCATAGGAGAAGAAGTCTAGGCCCACGACTTCCCACGGCAGCGTAGGGACATCATGGCTCAGAAGGGGCATTTTGGCGTTCCGTGGCTTATGAGTCCGACAAACCTTGCATGCCATGCAAAACTGCTCTATATCCGCAGACATGTTTGGCCAAAACACTACAGTCCTAGCCCGGGCTTTCATCTTTTCCGCTCCCGCGTGAGCCGCATGAAGAAGACGCATGATTTCGACTTTCTTGGAGCTAGGTATGATTACCTTGTTGCTGCGAAACATCAGACCATCTTGCGTGTGTACCTCCTCTCGGTATGTCCAGTATGGTCGAACCGCCTCTGGGACAGCTTGCTTGTTGTCTGGCCAGGTCGTTTCAGCGAAGTCACGAAGCTTGACGAGCGCAGGATCTTCGTTGGTAGCTGCTAGCAGATCTTTCAAACGTCGCTCGGAAGCTGAAACATAGTCAAGCACATTCACTCGAAACTGTTCGGCTTCTTCTTGCATTTTGACTTTGCTGGGGAACCGTGACAGAGCATCCGCTAGGAATAGTTCTTTCCCCGGCTTGTATTGCAATTTGATAGGATAGCGTTGCAGGGACAATCGCATGCGTTGCAACCGCAGTGGGCACTGATGCAACGGCTTATCGAAAATTGGGACTAGGGGACGGTGATCCGTTTCCACTGTCACACTTGCCTGGCCAAAGATGTAATCGTGAAATTTTGTGCAGCCATGCACAATCGCCAACGTCTCTTTTTCAATTTGTGCGTAGCGTTGTTGCGAGTCAGTGAGTGAGCGAGACGAAAAAGCGATAGGGTGGCCGTCTTGGATAAGCACGGCGCCAACCCCAAACTGACTGGCGTCAACCGAGAGCGTGACTGGCTTTTTTGGGTCGAAGTAGGAAAGAACCGGCGCCTTTATCAGTGCCTGTCGCAATGCTTCAAAGCTTTCTTGCTGTTTTTCCGTCCAGACCCATGCTATATCTTTACGTAGCAAGGTCCGAAGCGGCGCTGTTAAGACTGACATGTTGGGAATAAAGCGCTGCACGAAATTCATTGTGCCGAGCAAAACTTGAAGCTCCTTACAGTTTTTTGGCTCCGGCATCTGCAGGATGTCGTGCACCCGCTCTGGGTCGAGGCGCAGACCTTGCGTTGTGAAGACGTGTCCCAGGTAGCGGACTTGTTGCTGCAAAAAGATGCACTTCTTGGGGTTCAATCTGAGGTTGTGTTCTCGACACCGCGTCAAAAGCAGAGTCAGGTTATAGTCGTGTTCTTCTTTCGTTTTTCCCCACAATAGTATATCATCCATCACGACAGCAACACAAGGCAACCCTTCTAGCAGTCGGTGCATTGCGGCTTGAAAGATTTCCGGCGCAGAAGCGATCCCAAAGGGCATGCGAAGAAAGCGATAGCGCCCGTACGGTGTGCTCATCGTGCAGAGTTTAGAGCTAGCCTCCGTGAGTTTGATTTGCCAAAATCCGGACGCGGCATCCAAAGTGGAAAAGAACTTGGCCTCAGCAAGCCGCGGAGCGACATCCTCTAGCGTTGGCATGGGGTAGTTCTCGCGCAACAACGCTTTGTTAAGTTCTGTTGGATCCAGACAGATGCGTATCTTGTCCTTTTTAACAACTGTGACCATGTGGCTAGACCATTCCGTTGGCTCGGTTACCTTTGCAATGACGCCTTGCTCCTCCATGCGCTGTAGCTCCGCCTTCACCTTTTCCTGAAGAGCCACGGCTACTCTTCTAGCCGGCACGACGACACCCACGCTGCCGGGCTTGAGCTTCATTGCGTACTCGACGTCCTTCAGCTGTCCGAGTCCCTTGAAGACTTCTGCAAAGGGTTGTGCTGGCGGGTAAAGCTCTTCGAGATTGACGTTCTGCACACGGCGTATAAACCCAAGACGTTCGGCAACTATACCACTTAAAGTCACCGGCACATTAGTGGTCTACTACGAAGAATGTTTCTTCGTGTGTCCTGTTGTTTGCGGAGAGCTGCAGCGTTAATCGGAGGCGTGGGTTCGAATCCACCGCTGCCACCATGTAAGCGGGCAGACGTCGGGTGATAAAAGATGTTTATTCAAGAAAGGCAGCGGCTTATATAGCCGAGGCGTGACGTGTCTTCTCACGTGTAGCGGCTTGGTTCGGGACGTCACGATGACTCGGACTTGAGCCACGCTACAGTCGTGATCTGGCATACATTTTCAATCTGTTTTTTGTAACCGGCTACATTTCCCCCCAAAAATAGAAGATTGGTTGGTGGTTGTTCGTTATAAGCAAATTTGAGAAATTATATAAACAACTACAGGCCTTTATATCGTCCGGTGTTTTCGAAGGGATTGCAAAATTATTTATAATCGCCTCCATCAAATTTTTAGATAATCATAGCATAATTTCAAAATCCCATTTCAAGTTTAGAAAAAAAAAGCTCTTTATGGAACTTGCTTTGCTAGTTCAAAATAACTTTTGTGGGCAACATTGAAGCAAATAATGTAGTCCTGGGTATTTGTAGTGATTTTCCGAAAGCGTTCGACTGGATTAATCATGAGGTGCTCATTTGAAAACTTTATATTTATGGCGTTAGAGGGAAGAATAATCTTAGTAAAATTGTATTTTAAAGATCGCTACCAATTTGTTAATACAGTGATGTCTCGTTAATATGGACACCTCCGTTCCCGTAAAGAATCGTCCCTAATGTGAGTTATCCATAATAACGAGACAAATTGCATGTATTTTCCCAGCTTGTACCCGACAGCGGTGTCTATACAGCGGGGTGTCTATATTAACATTCTCCTTATTAACGAGACATGACTGTATCCATAATCACTCCTTTTATAGCAAACCAATGAAATCTGGACTCCCACAATGCAGCATACTGGGGCCGTTACTCTTTAACATATATCTTAATGAGATTGTTAACCTTGCAAGGCAGGTAAAGTACATAATTTACTCACATAACACAAGCCTCTTCTTCTTAAGCCAAAACTTTTATTGAGTTGCCGCATGTAGCTAATGACACAATAAAACGCCTTGGAATATGGGCTAGTGCAAATAATCTCATAAATAAAAATAATACCCAGGCCCTCTTTTATAGTTACAAAAATAGGAATCTTGACCTTAGAAGTGATATTTATTAAGACTACTCACCTACTGAAATAGTACGTTTGAAACTTTGGGGATGATTTTTACGACAGACATGACTTCGACTGAACCTGAGGATTATATATTTTAACTCGCGTGTATCAGTGGTATTTTACACAGACATCGGCATGTCCTTCCAGCTGGAGTTAAGTTGTCTTGATATAACTCATTATTTGTATCCCATCTGAACTAAAGTAATCTAGTCTGGGGTAATGACAACCAAAACTAATCTCCAAAAACTATTCTTACTTACCTGGCGCCATTTCAAAAGTGCTGAATTCGCCACAGCCACCATCTATTTTCTTCGTCTTTTTTCTCTTTTCTTACTTAAAAAAAGTGATAAGAATGGTGTGAGCGTGCCCTACAGTCATCATAATAACCAACGTTCTGTGAGGCTGGGTGTTTTAAAGATATTTAAATACTATGAAGTTCTACTTTGTATGAAGTATCAACAGGAATGCCATGAGAAGAATAGCTTTTGATTATTTTGGGCATCACTTAGAAACAATCCTATAACATACTCCCACATCACTCTGATCCCTTGGTAGTAAAGGCATCACGCACAGATGATGGCCTTCAGATGAATAAACACACCTTGCCGACATGACTAGTAAACACTGATTGTGTGCTATCATCTTGATAAAAAATCTTTTAGCACACGTGATATTAGGAATGTTTTATCAAAATAAATATTCAGTAAAATTTTCTTTTTAATTGCCTTACCTTATTGTTTACTAAGTATTTGCATTATGTAATTTCTTGTGCATGTTTCTTGCGACTGCTGCGTACCTGTGGTAATGAGACAGTTGAACATCGGTTTCTTAGCGATAGTATAAAAGGGAAGGTGGCCTCGTAAAGAGCGAAGCAATAGCGTTTCAGGTTTACCCGACGGTGCATAGCGCTAACTGGCTGCACGATATGCTTGCTTGTTTTTTTCGAACGTAAGAGAATTGCTCAACAGAAAGTTCTCGCATGTACATATTTAGTGCTGCCGAAAGAGTACTTTCTGCAGGAGCCTACGAACGGCAGCCGATAGTTTAAGCTATTAGCCTTAGTTGTTATCTCTGAAGACATTAAATGACTCCAAGAACAACTTTCAAATTTCGGAAATTTTCCTAAAATCGGTGCTATTTACAAAGGACAATAACAACAATTTCACTCGGCAGGTATATCGTCAAATAGTCTGTGTAATTGCGCTGGTGTAGCGTCACTCAAATCCGACGCTGGCTCGAGCCTTTGAAGCATGGTTCGCTACTCGATCCTCTTTACCGGTCGACGATGTTTTATTGGAAACATGTTTTACGAGCCATTAAGCGCGTGATCGTAAATACGGATTAATGACCATCCGTTATGATATTTCATAAATGCTGTTACCCCGCGTTGCACTCTTAAGGTCACACCGAGTTCTTGATTTTCTTAGAAAAACGGCTTCGGGATGACTCGCATAAAAAGACTTTTAGGCGCGCGATGTTAAACTAAATGTTGAATATCACGTAGACTTCTAGAATTCTTTCTGTTTATTCCATATATAACGAGATTTAACCCCGATACGTAACAACGCGTAGCGGTGTTGAATTTCAGTGAAATCGTAATAGATTTTATATGGCGACAGAAAAGTATCCGGAAACACTTTAGTCCAAAATAGATTCTAAAGCATAACTCTCTCGCAAGCTTAGAACCATAGCCTACACACTAATTCATTTTGTGTCGTACGAAGCTGCAAAGACCAAAAAACTTATACAACTTGTTGCGAAACTCGGGATACATGGTTTTTACAGTATACATTCGTGCATACTGTATTACTGCACGGTTTGTTTCGTGTATTACAGAATTAAAGGGCCACTGCCTACTATACTTCTAGAAAAATATTGCCACGCGTTAATATGCGCTGTGTAGATAGGCGTGTTCATAATATGAACGACATTCAGCACTCCAAGCATTATGCATGTGTCCCAAAATAAAACCGAACGAGGTATTAACATGACCATGCACGTGTAAGTGTTAATAACTAAAATAATAGTTCGTTTGAAAGCCAGATGGTCGTTTTTCGCCTAAAAAAAAACCTCGTAGAATCAGAGTGAGAAGCTCATTTCAATTCAATTTTATTTTACACAGCAGAGCACACCTAACGGTCATGGTGTCAAGGAAAGACTGCAATAATGCAGCTTCACCGGGCCTTTTCCATCTACATTTGGAGACTTGGTGGGCAGAAAGATAAAAATATTTTAGTAGGAACGAAGAAGTTACAAGCCAGAAACTATACACAGTTAGAGCAATAAATAATGGGTAAATATCCTTCTGTTTGCAAACTCAATGTGAAACGCCTTGTTCGTCAAAGAAGTTCAATCGTGTGGGATGACTGAACTGAAACATTTGAAGCCTGTCATTTGTTCCAGGACGGGGCATTCCTCAGTAACCCGGTGCGCACTGCGTATGCAGTAGTATTTCCAGCTTGTATAGGAGTTTGTTGCCAGCGAAGATTATTTCTAAAGTTAAGACATGCCACATGCATTGAAGCAAGCTTTATAATTGTAGTATATATATATATATATATATATATATATATATATATATATATATATATATATATATATGTGTGTGTGTATGTTTTTATTTTGATGGAAATATGCTCATAGATGCGTTATTCCAAAGAGTTTATAAAACTACAAAATGATAATTTGCACCACGCAACTGCGCACGTACAAACACATACATTTGGTGCGCGGAATAAAGGTTACGTTATCTTTGACTTGTTAAACTTCTGCTCAAATGAGGTTGTCGTACAGTTCATGACGGTGCCCGCACCATCGTTCACAAAGACCGCGCACATCGGGAGCAGGGTAATAGCAATATTAAGACAGGTTCCTCCAAGAGCCGCAGAGGGAACCCACAAACACGCATACCTACAAAAGCGCACGCGCGCCGGGAAGCGTATTTGGAAAATAGTGTGAAGTAAATCAACGGGTCCATTTCGGCACTTTGCTTGACGCAGTGCCATGTACGTCACATCGCCTGATTTACGGGCAAAACTTCAATAAACGCGCATCAGTCATCCACGCGCTAGCCTTCCGACTTTCAGATTTTATTACCCGATATGCCTAAGCAAATCTGGGAGATGGCTAGAGGTTAGACCGTGAATCACTGAGGCGTTTTTACCTAACCCTCGGACACTAACTCTTCTCTCCGCCCGCAAATCAGGTGATGTGACGTCGATGAAAGCGCGCCAAGCAGAGTTCCGAAATTTTCCTGTTGGCTTACTCCACAAGCCTTTTCGGATACGCAGCTGGCAAAGAGCCGCCCAAGCAAAAAACGTAATGCGAGAGACAGTGACGGGCGTCAACAGGGGTGATGTGTTGCGTTCTTCTCAGTTTGTCGAACCAGCTTGTTGATTCCGGTTCGGTTCGGGTTCGCGTTCAGTTGCTTTCCACTTTGTTCCGGTTCGGTTCTGGTTCAGTGATGCACTCGCAATATTGGTTGGATTAGCGGTTCCACCAAACACGAATTGGTTTAAAGCGGTTCTTATCGCTACCTAAGTTAGACCGCGGCCTCCCGTGCATTTTTTTTGCGCTAAACAAAAGTGTTTGCTGCTCCCAGCCATTAAGAAAAAAAAGCATGTTTAACATGCTGTCATCTGCATTGAAATACAAGAACATAGTCATAAGAATATACGCTTGAATTTGTTTCGTTATTTTGACTTTTTGTCGTAAACACCATGCCATGCAAAATGAGTAGTCACACAAGAGCTCGGAAACAGTATCTAAGTACGGTACCTCACATGCAAAGTCAATCAGTCAGCACGCACAGCGATACCGTGACACTAGCACTCACTATTTCATCCTACTCGTAATCCACATACCTCCACCTCCTCCCTTTCCGGCCCGAACGCCTCAAATGAATTATCTGAGGAGAAAAATACATCGAAAGCAAGTCTTTCTTCTGTTGCTCGTTAACACTCATTTCAGTTCTTCGCTAAAAAGTATCAAAAAGTAACCGTAAGAAACGCCTACAACCAGTATGAAATTTTTGATCGAAAACAAATTGCCGCTAATACATACGATGATTAAACGCTAGTGAAGCCTTCGGCATTGTGCAGTGCGCAGCGGACACCGCCAACTCTTCTGAAGAGAACAAAGCTACCAAAATCTTTCGCGGCAAAATGCTCCTCGAATTAGATATATGTATATGTGTTCGTTCAGATCAACCTACAACCAAATTCAATGGGGGCTACTGTTCTCATATACTCATTGAGAAATTCAGTCTGGCAACTTTAATCATTATCCTGATATGTCATGCTCCGGCAGCTGACAAAGAGGACATGTTTTCCAGAGCTCTTGCGAAGCTAAACGATTTTAGGTATATTTAGTTCAGTTGCGTGTGTGTTTATGGTGTAGTAGAAAGCAGTTTTTAAAGTAGCGATAGGATAGGCTTGCTTGTTAGATCTTTTTCATTGGTGGTGTTGCGCGCTAAAGGCAATAGGCACACCCCATTGGGGTTGATCCTCCAGGTTTAGCGCCTAGCTGTAAAGCACTTTTGCTCTTACACGGGTGTGTTTATGGGGTAGTAGAAAGCAGTTTTTAAAGTAGCGATAGAATAGTTGGGTTAAAGCAGGCTTTTTTAGGTAGGGTCACGAGACCGAACCACGTGCACGTTTCAAACTTTTGGCGGGCTAGTTGGTTGTACGGGTACAGTTGTACCGAGGCTTTCTTGGTTTGAGTTTTGGTGGGATATTTTTCGTGGGGTCGCGCTGTCAGTCGGTAGGCAATGGTGAATACGCGACGGAAGAAGGATACGCAGCCTCAAGTAAAAGAAGGACCCGATTTGGAATGTGAGGAGTGAGGCCGTTGGTGCTGCATGATGGAGACGGAGTTCAAAACTGTAGCAGAAGCCGAGAGGAGCAGCTTTACATGCCGGAGTTGCGAGTAGGTAGAACTTGGTTTTAGGAGAATAGGAAGGGAATGGGCGGATACGGTTCAGGAGTTGAAGCAGGAGATACGGGTAGAGCGGGAGAAGCGGGCTCAGCTCGAGGCGCAGGTCGGAGAGTTGATTAAGAGGGCCGAAGCGGATGTGGAGGAAATGACCAGGGAATGGGCAAGCAAGGTGGAAAGCGTGGCGGGAGAGCTGAGGCGAGAACGGGAACAGCGAGCCGAGCTTGAGCGACAGGTGGAGGAGCTTAGACAGGGGGAAGAGTGGAAGGCGGAGTTGGAGGAGCATAAGAAGAAGTGTGAGGATATGGTGCAGCAACTGACAGGAGTAGTTAATAAGGAAAAGGAGGAGGTGGCAGAGAAGACGGCGGTGGGGGCGGCAGACCCAGGGGCCAGTTAAATAGTGACGAGGTAGTTGACAGTGTAGGAAAAGAGTCTGCACAGCTGTATAGTGCTGCAGTACAGCAGGGCTCGAGGAAGGCAGCAGAGGTTGAGGCAGAGAAAGCACAGATAGCTGGAGGGGGTGAAGACAGGCAGTCGGGGTTAAGAGGGTGCTGGTAGTAGGAGACCCAAACATAACAAGGGTTAAGGAGGGGCTGCTGGACAGGGTGAAAGGGGATGGGAGGGTAAACGTAGTGGCCCAGTCAGGAAAGTGCATGGTAGACGCTATGGCCAAAGCGAAGGAGGAGGTGTGGCAAAACAGTGAGGGATGGAACCTTAGTGGTAGTACACGCAGGACTAAATGATGTGTTAAAGGGACGGAGCCAGAATCTCGCCGGGCAGATAGAGTTGGGGTTACGTAAGCTGAGGGAGGTCTCTGAGACGGTTCATGTGCAAATATGCACCATCCCAGAGGTCTGGGGACAGTCTTTCCAGATACAGAAGCGGGTGGTGGAAGCTAACCGGGTGATAAGGGGGATGAGCCGACAATTTGAGTGCGGAGTAATGGAAGTAAACAGGGTGGTGTACGAGGCTCGCTCCGACCCTTTTACATGGGGCATCCACTGCAGTGGAACCACTGGTAGCACGGTAGGCGATGGGATTGGACGTCACATTGTACTTTCTTTTTTTTTGTGTGTGGGGGGGGGGGGCTTGGAGCCCTGAGGGCGCCGGTGTAAATGAGCGCCAAAATGTAGATACAAGGAGGAAGGTTTGGGAGGGTGAGAAAAAAACCTCGCAGGAGTAGGAAAAAGAAACAGCCTAACATAGGGTTCATAAACATGCAGGGGGCAGGAACAGAAATAAACTGGGAGGAGACTGAGGAGCAATTAGAAAGCGAAAACTTTGCAGTGTATGGATTAGCAGAAACACATATGAGGGATATGGAAGAACCCCCAAACATACCGGGATATCATTGAATGGGATGCAACCGGGCCAATGGGGAACGCGAGGGAAGGGGATTAGGGGTGTTAGTGAAGGGTAAGGAACGGGATAGGGAACGAAAGGACTGCAGGTAACACATGTGTCTCAAAGGCAATATTGGGGGTTTAGACACAATCCTGGGTTTTGTGTATCTAAAAACAGGGAGTGATGCAGGGGATGAAAATGCAGAACACTCGACGTGTATATTAGGAGACGTTAGGGAAATGGGCACTAACAAGGAAATAATTATATTGGGGACATGAATACGCATTCGGAAGACTTTGATGGACATACAGATACAACAGGGAGGATGTTAAAGGAGTTCTGCGAAGCTTTTGATCTGGTATTGGTTAATGCTCAGGTGAAATGTGATGGAAAATAAACATGGGAAGGAAATAACTCGCACTGAACTATTGACTACTGTTTAATGTCGCGTAAGATATACAACAAATTAGGAGGTATGGAAATAGATGAGGAAGGCAAAAAAAGTCTGGGAAGCGACCATAAGATAATCAAGATCAGATTTGGCACAGTAAAACCAGAAATGCAAAATCAAAAACAAGAGGGTAGGAATAACTCAAATGATAAACAATTACAGGGGTATCTAAGCGAATCGAGAACATAGTATCCAAGCAACCGGAAAGAGAATGAACATATGAAGACTTAGTGTTTTCAAAAAAGAGTTAGAAAAATATCGAATCAAACAAGGAGGAAGAAAACTTAAACGCAAGCTAAAAAGCTGGTGGGATAAAGAGGTTAAGGCAGCAATATCGAGACGCCAAGCGGCATCTAAAGAACAGAGATGGGCAAAGAAAAAGGAGCCACACTATTCGAAGTAGCATCAAAATGGGAGGAATTTCAGGAAAGAAAGCGGGAGGCATCAGCATTAATACAGGCGAAAATTGGGAGGGCAGGCTCCAGTGGATGATAGAGATAAAGCAGAAGGATAAGAATGCGGCAAAAAGTTTCTGGGAACACATCAATGCACAGGGAAAAAGACCGAGGGGTACCCGCAGACACTTACCCCACAGGAAGGGACAAAGGTAGAGGGGGAAGAGGCAAGAGAATAGATGAGACATACAATCGAAGCAGCATTTTCGGAGTTAGAACTAGATCAGGAAGTAGGGAATGGTAGCGTCTACACAACACAAGAGGAGGATCATTGTTAAGAAAAGGAAATGACCACTGAGGAATGAGAAAAAAGCAGAAGGAAAGGTTCCGGCTGGAACTGCGACAGGTCCAGACGGCATACCATTGAGATCAATAAAAGTTCTAGGCAAAACAAGCGAATTGAAAGTAAGGCAGGTGATTGACCAGATACTTATGGGAGGGGAGGTACCCAGTGACTGGAAATTGAGCGGGATGAGATTATTATATAAGGGCAAAGGAGACAAAGGCAGTATGAAATCATACCGACCAATCACAGTAACTTCAGTAATATACAGACTAGCTATGCAAATTGTAAAAAGAAGAATGGAAGGATGAGCAGAGAGAAACCAGATTCTGGTTGAGCTTCAAAACGGTTTCAGGAGGGATAGACGACTAGATGATAACTTATTCGTAATCGCTCTAGTGCATAGAGATAGCAATGGCAAGTCAAAGGCCTTTATGGGTAGCATTTTAGACATCAAAGGGGTATATGACGATGAGAATCAGGAAACCTCTTTAACCAACTGAAGGGATATTGGCTAGGGGTAACCATGGTTAAGTTTCTAGAAGGGGTTTTTACGAAGAATAGGGTGGATAGAACATGGGAAGCCGAAACTACAAGACCGGCAGCAATAAAAGAGGACATAGACAGGGTTGCCCATTGTCTCCCGGCTCTTTATGATATACCTCAGTGAGATGGAAAAAAGGTTAGAGCAGTGCAACCTAGGTTTTGACCTGACCTACATGGAGGAAGGACATAAAGATATTCAAGTATTGCCAGGGTTAATATCTACAGACGACATTGTACTCGTATCAGAAAGTCGTGAGACAATACAGGAACTGATTAGAATTCGCAGCAATGAAGGGGACAGTTTAGGACTAAAATTTAGTAGGGACAATTCGGGTATAATAGTTTTCAACGACGAGAATGGGGAACCCGTGGAGATATAGGACACATTGATAGAACACGTAGAAAAGTACAAATATCTGGGAGTATGGTTAAGTGAAGGAAGACGGTATCTAAAAGACAATGAAGATATTGCAATAAAGAAGGGGAAACGAGATTCAGCTATCATAAAACACAGGGCACTATGGAACTATAATATATATGAAGTCGTTAGAGGCGTATAGAAGAGAGTCACGGTGCCAGGACTGTCTTTTGGGAATGCGGTATTGTGTATACAGGTCAGAAATCCAGGCAGGTTTAGAGATACAGCAAAGGAGTGTTGGTAGGTTGGAAGTGGAATCACATTAGAATACACCAAATGAGGGAGTACAGAGGGATATGGGTTGGGCATCTTTCGAGAGTAGAGAAGCGATCAGAAAGTAAAATTTGAACAAAGAGTAGCTGAGATTGAGGATACACGGTGGGGAGCGAAAGTGTACAAGTATCTTTGCATGAAAAGTCTAAACAATAAGTGGACAAACCGAACCCGCAAGCTGAGATTTAAATGCATTCAACGAGATGGAGCCGATCAGAGCATATCAGTAGAAAAGGAAGTAAAGGAAACTGAGAGGAAATTGTGGGAAGAGAGAATGCAGGGGAAATCAGCTTTAACAATATACAGGGCACAAAAACAAGAAATAAAGAAGGAACAGCTATATGATAATTCAGTGGAGGGCTCTTCGCTGTTTGAAGCTAGAACGGGGGTGCTAAGAACGAAAACGGAAAAAGCTAAATTTCAGGAAGTAGACATTCTGTGCGACGTATGCAACCGCGAAAGGGAAACTATAGAACAAGTAATTTTAATGTGCACGGGGCTTCATCCCACCCTCTTGGGCGTATGACTACGGATTTGGAGGAGGCACTGGGTTTTCCGGAAATGGATGGACGAATGGATAGGGAACGAATTGCAGTAACTAAGAGGAGATTGGAAGATTGGTGGAAAAGATCTAGGGAAGGGTAAAAAAATGCAGATAAAAGTAAGCAATGGAATCACTTTAAAAGGGGGGGGAGGTCTGTTATAACAAATTTTATACACATTAAAAGAAAAAGAAGGGATGACGAAATGTTAGGCTAGGTGGCGCAAGCTGCCGCCAGCTACAAAGGGTATAGCCATTACCATCCATCAATCCATTCACGTTTCAGTTACTACGAGGAGATTGGAACATTAATGGAAAAGATCTAGGGAGGGGTAAAAATACAAATAAAATAAGCAATGGAAACACTTTAAAAAAGTGTGTGAGTGGGGGGGGGGGTTGTGTCAGAACCAGACTTGTGCCTGCCTCAAATACTCTACCCAAGATACTGTATTTTAAATCCTTTTTGAAGTACCTTGTAAACTTGCATATACTTTTGATCGAGTGTATTTAATACTGTATTTTAATTACATTTTCGAGTATCTTGTACTCATTATCTCAAATACATTTTTGACATTCCGCACTTTTCCGAGTTTTTCGGTATGACGGTGGCGTGGGCGTGACACGAGCAAACCTGGACATTCTTTCGAGCAACCAAATCCTGTTGCTAGCTCCGATAGGCTATGGTGACTTAGACCGAGCTCTTGAAAACATCACTTTTGTGCCAATTGTGACTCATATTTCACTCCAAAGTTTATGCAATGAAGGTTTTCCCTCGCCTTTTGTTTTCTAGACTTTCCCGCAAAAAATCGTCAAACAAAAGGAGTGGTTTTACGAAAGTAAAAATTGCCACACTGAGGCGCAACGCTGAACGGGAAACGGCCCACGACAACAATCCTCACTTCAGTGTCAAGAAAATAACAAACAGAAGAAAATGAGGATTGGACATAATAAGAAGAAACCTTTTTTTGCTTGTTGTATATCTGATCCCGCTATAGCAAAACATCGAATTATTTTTGTTTCTTTTCTTTTTTGTCGTCAGTCCGGCACTTATTGATCTCGCGAAAACTGTTTGTAAGCGAATATTGATAAGCAGAGAATAGGTCAGAAAACGAACTACGAGCAGGATGACCTCTCAAAATGCCAACAAAGCGTCCTCCAACGTTGAGTGCCTTTCTGAACCCAACCTACCTGAAGAAGGTGCGACCAGTGCCGTGGCTATTATGTGGGCTCTCTTTGTTATCCATTCACTCATTTCCACAATCCCAAGTTCGTTTATAGTTAACTCCCCATATAGGAAATATAGATTGTAGTTAAACGATGCGTCTAAGGTGCGCCGCAGGACGTGATATTCAGCGATGCCACTAAAGCTGAAGCGACATCTTTTTTTTTTTTGCTCTCAAAAATGTTTTGTAACATGTATCAGTGATATCCTGCTCCTTATACACCTGTGCAAGAGGGATCCCGGCTTAACCTTGAACCGTGCGCCGAAGTGAGGCGGACCTACTCCCCAGCCAGGACGTTCGCTGCTTGTCGTACAATGTTGCCAAGCGTCTCTTGCTGAAGCCTACACCAGTGAGCGCAGAAATAAATTTAAAAAATAATATTGATAAAACATACAGGTGTTGTCTTCGACCATGAAATAGCACAAACAATTAAATAAAACACCCAAACCAGTAACAAATCGACAAATTTGAAAAATATCTAAAGTCTCAAAGCGCTCATCAGAATGCACCAGAAGCCGCATGGCCATCGCATCAACAATGGCTGCGCTCGCGGCAGCTCTGCCTTCCATGGCGTGCTAAAGTCAGCTCCAACCCTTAAAAGATGCCCCGTCCTACAATATTTGATGCTACGATTCTTTGTGGATACCTGCTCCTGCGTTCCGAAACAGTAAGCGTGTCGCTAACGCTGGCCGTCGGCGATACACCAGACGCCGTCATCTTATCATCGCGCACCCCAATGACGTGACCCTGGCGCACCCTAGCATGGCGGAAACGTTAAGTAGCGCCAGCATAGCTCAAAATGGCAGCGCACATGAGCCTTTCTTGCAAATGTGTATAGTTGGGACTGCATAAAATAGCCCTACAGTGTTTTTGTTTTGCCATTTTGTGTTGTTGCGTGTTAATAAACCATTCTGGTAAACCATATTTGCGCAACTGTATATTTGTTGCTGTCACTGACGTGGATACCAATCACGCAATGCGGAAGTATCTTCAAAACTAATTGAATTTACATTTCTAAGTATTTGTACTCTACTCAAGATACTTTAGAGTGAAAGTAACTTGAGTAGTAATTTAAATACTTGTATGGAACAGGTATTTAGTAACTTAACTTAAACACTTTAAACGAGTATTTTGTCTATCACTAGTTAGGACAAACTTTATACAAATTTAAAAAAAGAATGGGATGACGAAATGTTAGGCTAGGTGGCGCAAGCTGCCGCCCGTTACAAAGGGTATTGCCATTACCATCCATCCATCCATCCATCCAGTGTCACGTCAGTATCGAGTGGTAATCGTAAGAGATCGGTCCCGAAGCACTTCGATCAAACGCGCGCGTCCGCTCCGAGTGTGCACAGCAGATATTTACGTGGCTTTTGCTGACACTCTCGTAGTTGAAACGTATCTTTTTAACGTCGGCTCGCTCCTGCATCTCCGAGGCCGCGAAAAACGCCGCGGCGATCTGTTTCCATCTCCGTCGCTTTGCAACCGACTGGCACGGGCCGTCTTTTACCACCTATGACAGTTGTGTTGACTTCGGAGGAACGAGCTGGGAGCATACTCCGGAGTGCGCGAAGTGAAGGGGTGATGATATCAAGGTAACAAAATATGTACAAATAGTTCTATTTTTACGAAAACCGGACATGATGTCACATACGTCGAACTACTACTCTGCCCCCTTTGCTCTGCCCCGTATCGACCTTCCTAAAAAGTCGGCCCCATTGCCAAACGTATGGCGGCCTTCTTGAGGTTAATGTATAAGGAAGTTGAAGATACTTCCAAGCTGAGAATATATGAGTCCTGTACGTTCAAGACGGCAGTGCAACGCGACGCCGGAATTAGGTACGACAACTATAAATGCGTTAGCTTCGGAATGTGATCAATCTCTTGTCACAAGTTTGGCCTAAAAGCCTTCTGATGATGGAAATTTAATCAAAGCGCTTACAAATCGACGCCTTGTACTGGTCAGTTCATATGTTCACACTATATAAACTGAAACAAATCGAGAACAAATTATGAAGTGGTTTTTGAACTTAAGCTCGTCTGCCATTGACATGCGAGAGTGACGATGCTCGATAAAATACTCTTTCATGGTCACTATTAACTTGTGGAGAGCGAAACTGCTTTTTAAGCCACAATATCGCACCATATTTCGAGAAGGGTCACTTATAAATTAATCACAGGGGTTGTCTACCACAACCTCTCTTAGTAACTCGCCGCTCTCTTTGTCTTTCTGCGAACCGCCCTCATCAACACACAAAGACTGCGGTCTCTCGCTGCTCTAATCGTGTGGGCGGAATTATCGGATGACTCATGGCCTTTCCCCCTCGTCTTTCTTCGAAAACCGTTTCCAACTTTTCCACCCTTCCGCTTCCTGGCTCATAATTTAAGCGACAATCCTTCCGCGTCCGACTGCGGTACAACCTCATCCCTCTGAAACCACACACCGCCCTTACGCAAATGTTCGTCTCAAATGGCGGGGCTTGTTGGTTGCTTTAATTGCCTCGTTAAAGTTTCATGGTATGCAGTGAACCTTCTCCTTGCCCCATAAAACACCGGTGAGTCACCTGAATGGATCAAACAGTACCCAACGTACAAAGAAGAGGCTCTACCAAGTACGGGAAACGAACATCTGCCTCTCCGCTACACCCCCGTCCCGTTTTTTTTTTTGTTTTTTTTTTTTTGACGCGTGAAAGGGTCGAGCAATGCGGAGAGCAAGTCGTCTGCATTGAGCGCCTGAGTTGCGGTGTCGTCAGAACAACGCCTTGTTCTGATTGGCTTTGATTGAAGGGATGGTGGGAAGACCGCAATTGTAGATGCCTTGAGGTCTGCCCACTATTTGTTTTCAATCAGCCAATAAGAGATCGGCGTTCTAATATTATCGCAACTCATGTGCAAGAAGCAGACGAACTTGCGTTCCGCATAGACTGTTTTCAAAAGTACGCGCCATCTGGTGGCTGCTCCGCCAATCATCCAAGTTCGCCACCTCCTAGGCACGCTCTCGGAGCGCCGTTATCTTGCTGCGGC
Organism: Ixodes ricinus; assembly: GCA_037355805.1. Lineage (NCBI taxonomy): Eukaryota > Metazoa > Arthropoda > Arachnida > Ixodida > Ixodidae > Ixodes > Ixodes ricinus. The sequence continues at coordinate 33,960 of JAZHYW010063573.1, read as the reverse complement.
GAGTGTGGGTAGATCTTCTGATAGTCAAGCATAGCTGAGGCGTACCCCCGGCCACAGTAACGTTTGACAATCAAACGATCTACCCACACCAGCAGCACGATGGCGGCGACCAGTGGCGGTACTTGCCAACACCTATTGGACACGAAAGTGACGTCAGCGCTCGGCGTGTACTCGGCTGAGCTCGGGACGAGAACGAGCTCTGCATCTGTGTTCGGCGAGAACTCAAATTAAATCGCACGTTTTGGGCGCAAGAAATGGTGACCGCCAGCGTTGCTTGACGGGGTTTTTGAAAAAGTCTATTGCACTAATATATAAACGGCGAGTATACTCCGTTTAACGTCAGGGCCAACCGCGGCCGACTATACAATCCTATCGAGCCAATCAAGTAGCTAGAAAAATGCATCGTCATGGCGCTCGTCGTCTTTGTTCGTTTTTTATCAGCAGCTAAACCAATCCCCCAAACAAAAACCACAGGATCGTGAGGAATTTGCTGTTCGTTAGTGGTTTAGCCGGGCATATTGCTAGCGCACAAATGCTATGAGCGCCATGACGGTTCACTTTTTGCGTCGCTGGAATGTCTCCATCGGATCGTTGCGTCAACTGAGTGAAACGAAGTATGGCGTATCTCACGCGACGGCGTTCCTTTTATCGGAAACAACAAGCCTGCCTCCCTTGTCGACTCCGGCTTTGTGGTACAACCATTTTCACGAACAAAACAACTCGCCATAAATCCTGCAAATAATTAACCCCCTTCCCCAACACGCTTTTCCTTTTTAATTCCCAGTCCTTCTTTCCCACGTTTAGTTATTTCTTTTCCTTATCCCTACCCCACAATGGCTGCCTTCCTCATTCCCTAATGAACCTCACGGGAAAAGGCCGGAGCTCGCGAAAAGAACCGCTTGGGAAGCTGACCCGCGAGAAACCCGATGACGACTCAGCTTGAGTTTCCCACTTCCTCGTTTTCTTTATTGAACCATGGTTAAAGCGCTAAAAGACGTACACAAGATGCAAGACAAACACGGGCCCGTGTTTGTCTTCTATCTTGTGTACGTCTTTTAGCGCTTTTAACCATGGTTCAATACAGTCAACACCAACTAGCCCAACAAGTTCTTTTACAGCTCGTTTCCTTTCTTTATTGAGTTGCAGCGTTTTTTTTTTTTTCGGGTTAATAACTTTTTAGCTGCCTTCCTGTAGGACGGCCATTCGACGGTTCTTGATCTTACGGGCACTGTATCCGGGGCGAGATAAAAACAAACCTACTGGGTAGGTATAGCTGAGCAGATCTTGGGTGTCTTCAATTCAAATTTCCGCTCTCCTTAATTTTTCACTACTTCGTCTAAATTGCGGATTCCTTTTATTTTTTTAATATCTTTATTTCAAGTCCGCGTTACAAACTTTCGCCAGTGTTTCTTCTGATGATGTTTTCTGGCATCACGTCACATTTTTTCTTGAGATTACAACCCTCAAACACACTCTGTGTTCAAAAGAGTGTCGGGAAAATATTTCCTTTAAGTTTGAGTACTGTGTGCTATCGAGGTTAAAAAACTGCCATTGGGATAGTATTGACATTTGTACAGTGAATGCAAGAGATTGATTATGCCATGCTATACGGTCTATCATGTATGTAACTTAAGCATACATTTCAGATCTTCCCATTCTATGTTCGTGAAATTTATGTTTATTTATTTATTTATTTTGAGACCACAGACAGCTTGATGTCTCCTTAGTTGTGCAATTATCAATGTCAGATACTAGTATTATTGTTGGGACACGATAAAAAAATTAGAATTTATTCTTCATTATCAAGTATTATTAATGACATCATATGCATTAGTGACATCCTAGTTTATGAGTCAGCGTCCGCCAGTGTCGACAGTACTTTTGTGAGAGTTATAGCGGAAAAATGAGGGAGGGCGTAAAACGCTCTGAGCCACCTTGCACGAGAAAAAAAAGTTGGACTTGCAGTGTTAAATAAAAACATAACCAAGGCATGTGCATGTTATCTTTATACGAGACAGCGGTTGTGCGCAGGATTTGACAAGGCTCATTTTTATGCTGTTTTCAATAAGATGCGACTTTTTTTTGTTGGTAAGAAGGTGGCCGCGGTCTTCCACTGAGTGCCGCACAGAGCCCGTGAGCTTAGTGTTTGGTGCGATTTTTAGTTATTTAGAATACGAAACAGGTTCAGCATTAAAGCAATAACGATAAAAATAAAACAAATATTTCTGAACTTCACGCGTACCCCAGCGACTGGTTGATTAGAGCGGTTTCAGCGATGGGAAAGCTTGCTGGCATCTGACGCGTTACTTGTAGTTGCAACGCGTCAGAAAAAAAATCTTATAAAATATGTCCTCTATAATTAGAACGTAAGTTTTCCGGCGATCACTTACGATAAAATTTAATGGATGTTTATGGGTGTTTATTTGTTTGTGCAATACCGGTATGTTTTAGTGAATTGCATTAATCGTGGGGTCATTAAAACGGTGATTATAAGTAAAAAGAAAAAAGCCAAAATATTTTAGAACGAAAAAAAATTACAGTTTAATGACATCTCTGTTCTACAGTTAGATGCATGATCAAGTGGGGCACTTTTAAACTTTCTTTGCACGATGAGCTAATAAAAAAAGCTGAAAGTACAAAAAAAAAAACGTGAGATGATCTAGAAGTTTGCCCTGCCTATCGCCGTCCCGGTAGCAAAATGAATGAAAGAGAAATGAATCGTAAAACCTGGAACTGACGCCTTTGCTTTCTTGGCTGCGACATAGGCGCCGGAGGTGTATTTGGAGAAACATGTGAAGTTAGTCAACGAACTAATTTCGGCACTCTGATTGGCGCATTTTCTAGACGTCACATCGCCTGGTTTTCGTAAATACAGTGTGGGAGGCTTTTTTTTTTTTGAGGCTTAAGTAGATAGGCTTCTGTGATTTGCGCGCTAGGCTTTAGCCGAGTGCCATATTTTCTTACCCGATGCACTTAAAAAAATCTTGGACCCGGCTAAAGGCGGGCGTGTGAAACGCTGGGGCCTGCTTACCTCAACCTCGAACGCCCCCCCCCTCCCCCTCTCTTATTTCTCGTCACGTAAACCAGGTAATATTAAGTCCATGAATGCGCCTCAATCAGAGTACCGAAATGTTCTCCTTGACTTACACCGCAAGCGTTTCTGGATACGCTCCCGGGAGGTCCTGCTACGTTCCTTTCTGCTCCTCAACTCAGACGATTCGACTATGTCGTTCCACGTCAATCTCTCCCAAGGTCCGCAGAAGAAGGAAGCTTCTTCCGATTTCTCGAAGCTTCCCGGAACTAAAGCTTGCCCTTTTTATTTGTACTTTCTGCTCTTGCCGTGTTGCCCGCTTTCTTAACTTCTTTCTTGTCAGCTTTGTATCCTATTTCGTCGCCTTTGGGTGTGTGTGCAGTGACCGTTCAGGCTCTTTCCCGAACCCCATTCCTGTTTTTCGGTCCGTTGAACGGCTTCCAGACTCGGCCACCACGGTTCTGTGTCCATCCAGTTTTTATTTGTTATTTTGACTCTCCGTAGCATTGCATTGTACTACGCCGAAAGGAAGCGTTTGTCCGGGTATAGAGAGCACCTCTTGGGCTAAGATCAAATGGTCTTTGACCTGAGGGATTTTTCTTGAATCGGGAGACCGAACGGACGAATTTATTTCTCTAGGTCGGAAGCTATGTATAAACCCAGTTCCAAACAGAAAGAACATCTGCTTGCCATAGTTCTGTATAATGAAAAATAACATGAAACTGCAGATGACGTGTTAGAGTAGCAAAACACTGGTCGTTTTATTTGGGGATCAATTTGAACAGTAATATCTACAAAAAGTGTCAACTGAATTGGCAGGCGTTGTGTGCATACAAAATATACCGACGTTATGAGAAACGTCTCTCATATTTCCGCTCAAATAGAAAAACCAGAAGAATATGGCGCGCGTGCGCAGTAGAGCCGGCATGCGTCTAGCCCTGGAACTTTTTCTTATGAATCCACCATTTTAGAAATAACTGGCGCCACCTGACGGAAAACGGTGTTCGAGGACTCCCAGGATAAAGCAATGCGCTCAATATAGAAAGAGGAAAAAAAAAGCCTTACAACGAACTTGAAAGCAGCAGAATAAGCCACAATGGGCACTAAAAAGACTTTGGGAGAGCCCAATCAATACTCAATCTCACTAACATCTTTAAGGCAGAAAAAGGCAGGGACACGAGCACGTGGCTTTGGAAAGTACCTTCTATAAACAGTGTGCAATGGAGTTAGCCCTGATACGTTGCGCAATCTGGTGAGCAACTTCCGCAACGATCGAAGTTCGTTTCGACATTTGCGTCGTTGAAGATGCTGAACTTGGGCTCGCATAGTGCGCGACAGCATAAACATACGAACGCCTTTTTATAGCCTGCGATTAAACTGTGTCGTGTCTCATCCTAACGGGCAAACCAGCGAAGTCTACAAGCGCGGGGTTCTTGCGTTCCGCATATTGGAGGGAGGGGGGGAGGGGGGACATTAGTGTTGGGAGATGAAATGCTGCATTCTGAATCTATTTTTATCAATTCCCTGAGCTCTAGCGATCACTTATTTCATACAATGTTTCGGTGACTGATTGGATTTGTTGTAGCGCTAAGTCAAAACCACCAAAGCTGCATTTGTGTCGGTAGTTACCTTATTTTTAATGAGAGAATACCAGCCGCACGCCAAAACGTCGTGGGATGCGGCCGGCGGAAGAAATGTGCAAGGTGGGCACATTATTCCTTTAGTTCATTCAAGATAGCGAAATAGCGCTTTGGCTCGGATACGCTGTCTTTGTGACTCTTGATAGTTATCTGGCGAAGACTTCTAAAATGGTGTTCGGAGATATTTTTTTGTTTTTGTTTTGTTTTTTGGTTGATGCTGGCAATCAATTAGTAAAGCAATTTGAAGTACTTTGCATAGTATAATTCAAAGCCGAGTCATTGTGACAGTATAGAATGCATGTTTATCTGAGTGGTGCGTAAAATAGTTCAAGTGCCGCCAAATACCTAAAGAACACTTTTGTTTGAAACTTCATATGTATATATATTGAATTATAAATAAGGCAGTGTTAAAGAACACGGCACAACACCTGGCTTGCGGTCTTATGTTCCGTCAAGGCGAAAGGTTTCGCGCCATATTAATTTTCTCGTAACGTTATATTTATTTGTTTGGGCACGTTGCAATGCGTCAAATTTGCAGTAAATAAATTTGAATTAGCTCTACTTCTTTTGAAACAAATCACAATGCACATATTTTAAACCAGTCATATATCGCGGTGAAAAGTCCTCCGAAACTAAATAATCCCTAAAAGGTTGGTCATGGAAATATCGCGACTTTTATTTCTGTAAACTATTAAGAAATGTGACGTAGTGGCAAATCCTCGAAACATGAAGCCATCGAAGTATACTTGACTACTCTTTCAGCAGCGGTAATATGTTTTTATTGTGAATATAAATACAAATCTGAAAAAGGAAAAGAAGCTTCGTGTGAATGTTCAGAAGAAATAAAAGAATAATGTAAATAAAATTAATCGTACCTCAAACATATTTACCGCGTTGTCATGAAATAAAAAAAAAAAACTGTGTAGACATATAAATAAAAAAAGTAAGAGCAGACATGTTCTAGAGAATGTTAATCACAATGATTAGCAACCCGAGACGAAAGTCAACCCCGCTACATTTTTGCGTGAGTGCCTTCCGCGTCCGAATGCATTTACTTGATTATCCGTGATAATCCCGGAGCATTATGTTCACAATACCAAAGGAACAGCTCAGTTCTACCTTAGACACACCACTGTCACTACGTTTTCTATATATGCGGTGTCGTACTCAGTCAAACATGCTATCGCCGCGTTTCGAAGTCACCAACGAAAAAGGGGCCAGGAGAAGACGACGACGCGCCTGCGACTGCCCATCATTGCGCTACTTTGCCGATGGAGGCGCTGACTATCGCCCGACACAAAATCATTTTGTTGAGCTAGGCTCACTCGCCTGTGCTTTTTTTTTAGAGCGCAGCTCTTAGGCGCCCGTTTCCGGCTTCTGAGCGGCGTCGCCGTCGCCGTCGCCGTCGGCGAACCGCGCGGTGCATCATGGGAAATATCCCATAATGCACCGCGCGGAAAGGAGGAGGGAGGAGGAGGGGAGGAGGAGGGAGAGGAGGAAGGAGGAGGAGGAAGGGGGAGGAGGAGGAGGAAGGAGGAGGGGAGGAGGAGGAGGAGGGGGATGAGGATGGAGGAGGGGAGGAGGAGGAAGGAGGAGGGAGGGAGAAGGAAGGGGAGGAGGGAGGAGGGAGAGGAGGAAGGGAGGAGGGGAGGAGAAAGGAGGAGGGAGGAGGAAGGAGGAGGGAGGAGGAGGAGGGAGGAGGAGGATGGGAGGAGGGAGGAGGAGTATTTGGTAGGATGAGGAGTTGAGGAGGAGGAGGAGGAGTTTACCCTCCCTCAGTACCCTTCCCTTCTCCTCCTCAAGAGCTGCGCTCTAGTTCGGCGTTACAGGGAGTTGTAAACGGCTTTCATTTTTTACTGCAAACGTTAATGAAATGGAGTATAGGCCAGTTCAGCTCAATAGACCTAGCATAATCTAGATACTTTGGTCGAGAGACTCGATGCTATAATAGGCTATAACAAGTTTACCTGAGTCAGTCTGTCGGAGCTAGGACTCTTGGTTTAAAGACTTTCCGAACGCCAAAAAGAAAGACACTAGCCTGACTCTCGTGTCTAATAGGCCCAGTCGTCACCGAAATTTTTATCCCTTTTGTCGCATCCGGTCGAGCGTAAGAGCAGAAAAAAAAATACATATCTTTATTGCTCTAGGAAGCTTGGCATTTTGTCTATATTCTTCACAGAAGCAACCCCGTTTCCACTTTTATGAAAAAAGATTACTTGATCAAGCCCCACTCCAACACGACACGTTCCACTCAATACGAAATCACCGCCCCCACGGGCCCCCCTTCTACCAGGCAGACCACGCTAACAGGGCCACCGTAAGAAAAGACACCCTTGTCATAAAGTTGAATCCAGAAGCTCGTAAAAACGGCAAACCACCAAATTAAAAAAAAAAACATGTTTTCCGTGTTATATTTTAAGGAAAGGTACAAGACCCCAAACATTGATGTTTGTTTGCTTTGTTCTTTGTTGATTATTTTGGGGGTGAAGTGGAATGGAGAAGCAAGAAAATGTGTGGGTCTCCGTTGATTGGACGAGTTGCTACCTGAAAGACCCCAAAATACCACTTGAAGCACACAGACGACAAGTGCATCAATCCGTAGAGAGATAGCTCTTCCATCATCTTTGTCGGGAGATGAATCATTTCTCATTTCTTTTCCTCTTTTCTTATTCGGGACGCGGTGAGAGCGACCAGGCTCAAAAACGTCCACGCCCATTTAAACATACGGAGTAGGCAGTGTAGCCAGGCTACTCCTCTTCCCTCGATGCCCATTTTGTCCGCCCCCCCCTCCTCTATTTTTCTCATCGTAATCAAAACAAGACCAGATAAAACGTAAACGCCAAGAGGTGCATTAAAACTTCATTGGACCCACCGTTACACAACGCGTAGCTTTCCTCATGTGTTTTATGCTCTCCCTCCGGCAAAGACCAAAGCTAGTAGCTCCTCCATTTAAGATGGCTCTCCCCAGCCGTGTGACCACTTGCCAACGGCCCGGCGATGGGGCAGAAGTACTGCCGTGTCTGAGTCAGAGCATTGTTCCCCTCGTGATATGCTCGCTTGTAGAATGGGCGAGATCTTTGGGATGAGGGTAGAGACGTTCTCCTCGTCGCTTTTACTTTTTTTCTCCCCAAAGCCTCCCGCCACCTGCATTCCTGACTAAAGAAGATGTCTGTCTTCAGGCTTAAACTGTCGTCTCCAACATTTTTTATATCGTTATCTGCGGTGTAATTATGCGGGACCATTTCGCTTTCTTTTTCTCACTCTTTCATGATTTTTGAGTTTGCATACGGTTGGGGTTTGCGAACCTAATGACGAGAGGTAGTTGAGCAAGAAATGGTCCAAAGGAAGCTGGGAGCGATTGCAATCACGCGACAAATATGTCCACCCTATTTTCCTTTTCCTAGCAGAAGTAGTGGAGCTTGGTTGCAGCACGCGACTCCCGAACGATTCGTTTTCTTTTCTTTTTTTAGGCACGTTCTTGTTTTACTTTGTCGAAGCGTGACATCAGGAAGATGTTGCACATTTTCCTAACGTCACACTATGCTTTCGTGGAGGATCCCAGTTTTTAACGTATTCCGCGCGAACACAAACTCTTGTGTTAGTTTTTGGAATTTCGCCACAACTGTTTCTCTCTTCCGGATGTGTGAAACAGTCAAAACGATCAATACGTTTAAACGCTTGTCGTGGCATCTCCTGAAGGTGGTGTTGTAAAAACTGCACGGTGGAAACAATACTTCGGTGCAAAGTGCAAATCGTTCACACCGTCATGTTTTGTCCTTCCATATAATTTATTGCCTTCAGAAACCCTACCCCACAGAACCATCACAACAAGGGAGTGGGTATGAAAAATAATAAATTTAACATTTTATCTGAACACAAGAAAACACAAAATGCATGGCAATACAAAACAAGTCAAAATCGCAGCAACAGCAACACCCAAAAAAGAAAAGAAATTCACACCGCCTTTATATTATTATAAAATATTTATTCCCTGTTGATAATATATCTGTAGACAGGTCATTTCATTGAGATATGGTTCTTGGAAAAATCGAAAACATTTTATAATTGTCCGACGTTTCATTTTACCTATTTATTTTTTACTACAGTCCAGTTAAATTGTTATATATTTCTTGATTTGTACGCGCACGCAGTCATGTGGATTTCTGTAGGTGAATTAGACCTCCAGTTGTCATAATCTGTCATTAGCTAGTAAGATATGTCGACTTAATATACGCATATGATAACTCAAACCATAGGTAACGATAGAAAGATCGATTGAAAAATGGAATATGTTTATCTGGACATATTCGGAACTGCATTCGTCAACACTATTGCGAGGATTCTCTACTATCACTTCGGAAGATGCTAAGGAACACACGTTTTCCGAATTCTTTTCGACGTGAACTTACAAATCAGAACATTCTCGCAGAAGAAAGCGTTCTTTGTGAATTTGATCTCAAATCAAGATGCAGCGTCAGAAACATTAGATTTAAAAAATTCTCATTTTGATATTTAGACCATAAACTAAGCAATCTTGAGGTGCCAATGGACTCCTAATATTCATTCTGACAATTCCACACCTATAATACAATAAAACCAGTTATTTTTGGCGGGTTATGACAAGTCACCAAGATGTCATGGGTCACGAACGATATACGTGATATTCTTTCTTAATAAATACAATTTTAATAATTTTATCACTCTTACTCAGATATTTCAACGATGAGCAGATGGTTCCTGCATCAAATATTTACGAAATATGATATAAGGTATGACCCATCTAGACGGTATTGTTACAAAGCTAGGTATTGTATACTATAGAGTTTAATTCCCCTATTTCCTTTTCTACACGAAGAATGGCAAATCTGCATGCCAATTATGTTGGATGAAGCAGCGTGTTCCGTGCAGGGAACGTTCATCCTCTGTACGTTTTTTTCGCGGAACTTCTAGGTGACCTTGGAGCGGTTTATTACCGCTCTGTATCAGGGAGACGAATCAAAGTTTTACAAGTTACACGACGAGTTTGAGGAGACAAAAAAAAACAAAAAACTTAATTTCACATTACTAAATTTAAGTTTTATTGCCGCTGGCGTACTGATGTTCCCGCTACACGCGGCCCCTACGTGATAGCACAAGGTTTGAAGTCTACCAGCCTAGTTCATTATGTTATCTTGCGTTGCTCTTCCACAACATTGCAGTAGAATCGAGGAATGCATTTCGTTTCCTGTAGAATATTTTCTAGACAACATTATGAGTATAAAGCAATAATTTAATAAGTCGCTCTTTCGTAGACGACGCGGAATGTGAGGTTCTTTATTTTTTAGTGTATGCTAAATATATATCAACATATATTTTTTTATTAGGCACTGTTTATTATTCATTTTTAGGTACCCGAAATTATTACAGAAGCAAGGGGATACATAAAAAAAACACTAAACACACCGCTAGAAATAATTTTAAGCACGAGGTAGAACACTTACAGAAAAAATAAATAAAAAAGGGATCGTTTATAAAGCTACAATAAAAATTAACTGCAGGAACCACTATTGTTGGTTGTTTATAAATTGCGATAGCATTTGTCATAAACTCACGACGCAGCTCAATGTGATTGCGAAGACGGAAATTTTGTGTAAACACTTAATTTTACGAATGTTTTACCACGCAATCATTAATGCCAGCGCGACTGCAGCGCGCCACCTGAAAATAGAATTCTTGCTCTGTCGCTGCATTATCATTTAATGTTCAAGCTGTTTCCCCACCATCACTGCAGCTTCACCTGTGTGTCTTGTCCTCTCTGTGTAATCGTTTAATGATAAAGTTCTTTCACAACCATCAGCGACCATGTACTAACCAGCTCAACTACGAAAGATAATTGCTTCGAAGGTGGGGCGCAAATGTGAATGTGTGCGTACAGCGGCTCCGTGTATGCGCGGCGCGAGTTTATCCGCCTGCTGGACGAGGTCGAGGACGATGTCCTAGAGGACGTTCCCAAAGGCGACGTCTAAGACGACCTCTAGGGCAGTCTTAAGGGCGACGTTTTGGACGACGTCGAGGTTGACGTCCAGGGCGACAGACCAGTGGATGACGCCGAAGACGACGTCTAAAAAGAGCTCTAGGTTGTGGGAACCACGTGCTCCCGGTCTCCCTATTTAGGCCTAGCACACGGATGCCGTGGGGACCGCTATGGCGGCGGCTTCCCGCTTAATTACCACATTGACCAGTTTGACCAGCTTATTTAACAGCTTGAACAGTTAAATTTTCTTGCTGTTTTTTTTCTATAGGGATGTATTGTTTACATCTAAAAGAACCAGACGCTGTACTGCTTTTTCTACTTCAACCAGCAGGTCACCGGATGCCAATTTCTCTGCCTTAACGTATTGCCCAATTAGGTTTTCTGAATTCTTTGAAACAAAAAAGGTGAAAGCTTGGAAAGTGGTTTTTCATTCTGTTCCCAGTGCATTACTAGAAAGCGGCTGAAACTATTATGGGCAGCAGCTGATGTGTCTTTGGTAACTACTTCGGTCCATACCTTTTACAACGTCCGATCGGGAAAGGTGTTTTTGTTTAGAACCCATATGAAGGGCAGAAACTTCAGCTTCCGTAGCGCACCACCCACTGCGGAGTCTACCAAGGGGATAGATAACATCTCATAACAGGTATGGTTTGTCTGAGTATGTTACTCTACCAGTTACTCTTCCGACGCGCAAAGTGGGGTGGCCCCCCGAAACGCCTATAAAACATTTCACTCTACAGGCCCACAGAAATCACGTGTTTCTACATGCTACCCCCTCAAAAGGAAGCCCACATCTGGCGCCCCTACGTGGAGCCTGATCAGCGACTGCAAACAAAGCAGGACTCATCTCTTTCCCAGTAGAGCGAGCAGTGTAGGAAAGTACTTCAAGTACATTGTACTTAAAGTACTACTTCAAGTAGTTTTAGGAAACTCGTGCTTTACTTCAAGTACATTCTCTGAGTATGTACTTGTACTTTACTTAAAGTATTTTTCTGGGTACTGTACATTCCGACGAAAGTACAATTTCCGACTTCAATGTACATTCCCCAAATTTAGTTTTGTTAAATTTGTATCACGAAATCATGCTTTGTCAACTCCGAAGAAATACCGGGAGGGATACTCTACTCTTTGCCAGAAACGTGAGAAGACGACGGAGTTTTTCGGTCGGACCAGGCGGATTTTGTCGGTCGCTCACCAGTCCCCTAGCTGTGTTTGGAGACTTGTGTTTGTCCTTTTTCCCTCTTGTTCTTCTTCTCCAGGGATTATTTTCGTCATTCTTGCCCAGCTCGCTTGCACCCTTGCATTTAATTGCATTATAAGCATCGCTTCGTTTGTTCTCGGGCGGCTGTCCCGTAGCTTTTTGAACTCTCGCTACTCACCGCAAGCGAGGAGGTTTAAAATATTAGGAGAGCAAAATCAATTATATTGTAGCACCTGACACTGTTGTGCGGAAAAAGTAAATTTTCAAGTCGAAGTAAAAGACAACGAAGGAGCACGGCACAATGTTTTGAGACGTTCTCTTTTGTATTTTCTTTCTATCTGAAACTTCCTTAATTTTTTCGCACCCCAATCTCACGTGTCAGATTAAGATTAATTATCACCAGCTCGCTTGCACTCTCACTGTTTTTTGTTTTGTTTTTATTAAGGAGAGGACACTTTTCAATGAGAGGATTGCTTGCGGAAGCTACGAGGTTGACGTCATGCTCTCTCCTAGTACATTTAACCACCTTGGGTGCAACAACCACTGCAGGGGCGCCAAATTCAGAAGAGGGACTTCTGAATTTGGCATCATTCCTGAAAATAACTACTCTGTGGCCACTTCACTTTATCAAATATTCGCCGCTATTTCTGAAAATAGGTCATGCACCCATGATTACCCCTGGGTAATGCATACCAGTAAAAAAAATCACTATATAGGGGAATGAAAGGGCGTCGTGAAAGATTGTGTTAAAATACAGGTAACTTTACTTTGAAAGTATATTGTATTTATAGTACTTTACTTAAAGTACGTTGCACCTAGTGTACTTAATACTCTTAAAGTACATCACATCTTATTTAATTTGTACTTTACTTGAAGTACCTTTTAGATACTTAGATAGATATTTAACCTAACCTAACCTAACCTAACCTAACCTAACCTCAACCTAACCTAACCCAACACTGACAGCAAACCAGGTCAATTTCCGGCATTGGGTTTCGTGGACGGAGGAGAGGCAAGTGCCCAAAACCCGACGCCACTCAACGGTTTGTCGTCACGTCAGCCACGAGCGGACACAATGGGCGCGTTCAGTCGCGGCTCCCTCAGCTCCGAACGGAGTAACTTTGACGGAGTCCTCAAAACGCCTACTAAACAAAACAAAACAAAAATACGCGGCTTTTTAGCTGCTTTTATGCAATTTCCGCTTCCTCCCCTGTGCCAGACGGTCTTAGAATAAAATGGAAGGAGACGATGCCGAGCACGATCGCTTTTATATGACGCCGGTATTGAAGAAGTATTGACAAGGTCGTTAAAAAAAGCAAGTGTCTGTTGACATCAGCGCTGCTGTTCGAAGCGATGCAACGCGATCGAGCTCTTCGCAGGGTGGTGCAAAGGCTGCTTCTGTTATTAAAACCGACAAAAACGTCGTCAGCACACGCAAAATATGGAGCTCAGTGAATCTCCGCCGCCGGTTGCGATACTTTTATGCGGCCATACGTTTCTTCTGCCCTTCGTTACGAACTTCCTATAAAATGTATTCATGTACACACGGGAAGTTCGGCCGCGCTCGGCGATCAAGGTTTTGTCGGCCGAAGCGAGCGTCAGCCAACGTACACCCCGATTTTGCTACGCAAACAAAACTTATATTGGGATCATACTCTGCGTGAGTGTCCAACCGGCTACCAAATTCGCGTTCATACCCTGCCTTGCTCTGTTCAGCGCGGACAGGACTATCGTCGATATTCACCGAGTTTCCATGCAACGGCGATCAAGACACGGCCCAAACGGCGTCCAATGAACGTTCACGTTGTTTATTAGCATATTCAAAGCAAACATAATACGGTCCAATGCATTTTCCGAAAACAGCCTTACCTGGAAAAGAAATTTGAACGCGTTATTCGTCTTACTTTGGGCACTTTTCATTAACAAAAGCGAGCAAACTGCACACCTGCGACAAAACCGACGCAGCTGATCCCGCCATTTTGTTTTATCTTCTAGCACCGGAACTTTGTCAGCGATCTGGAATTACGTCATGCTGCGCTCCTTTCACTCCTCATGCACCGTCTCCGAAGATGGTGCATGAGAGCTTGACTTCTAAAACTGGGAGTAACGTGCACCGGAAGTCGGTTTTCGCCGTCTAGTGAAAGCAGCACTGACTCCTTGACTTCTGGAGCCGCTACTAAACACGCCCAATGAGCCAGTGTTTTTCGAGTCGAGCTTCCCCAACGAAGGTGACTCACAATGCACGGAATGCACCGAGGCACCCCCTCAAGACCGCCAAAGCGAAAACGAACGAACAACATTCGCCTGGAGTCGAAATGGGCACGACATCGCAGATCGTGCGCTCCACAAGCAGAGACTGCGCCAGAGGATGTGTGACCCTCTACACTGCGACAACGGACCAGCAGTCAACACGTCGATGGCGGGACCTTCCTGGATCCAGCGAGATCGACCATTTATATTGAACTACTGTGTGAGTCCTTTCATTTTTCTCCCAAGCCTTTTCGTCCGCATCCAGAGAACAGGATTGGCGTCAGAACGGTTTTCGGTGAACTAACTTTAAGATTTCTCGATCACCCGCGATTCATTCAGGCAAAGGTCAATAACCGTCGCACGTAGCGACATTGTTAGGAACCTTTGTGTGCACTCGACGAGGTGTGACTCTAAAAAAATCGACGTCTAAAACGCCGCGGAGTTTGGGAGAAGTCGAAGCAGTGCTACCGGACAAGCGCGAGAAGTTGAACAGCGTCCTGGGAACGCGGTAAAAACCGCGCCGTAATTGCCTGTCAGTAGAGGTGAGCGCCATGCGGCCACTGGACGATATCGTCACCCACGGCACTCGAAGTGTTCGTTACGAATCGGTTGTGGCACCGATCAGTTTTTGATGCTCAACAGAACGAGTCAGGGTGTAAATATGTGAATAATTGTAAATAGTTTCGCGGAATCTGCGGAGTCGGGCGGTGCGTCCGCCGTATCGAGCAACTCCCGTTGTTGCCGACGTGCGTGCCGTGAACTGTCTCGTATTGCTGTTGACACGGGGTTTTCATTTGGGCTCAGTTTCTGTCCCTGCTGATGCGGATAAACTCGTGCTACGGCGCTTGGCCTCTACGAACATTGCAGTTCAAGGTGGGTGTCATGCGCGACTGGAAGGTGCTTTCGGTGCTCTCCTTGGTTCGCGCTGCCAGGGCAGCATGCGGCTCCAAGACGTTTCGAAGTTAGGTCGCTGTGCTATACCTGGCCACAGGCATTTGTGTTTTAGCCTAAGGTAAAAGCTAACATGTTTGGAAAATAATAATGTTGGCGAGCCTGCCCGATTGCATCACTGCATCGTTTCAATATCGCAAGAAAGGACAGGGCAGCGCATTTGACATTTTATCGCGCCTAGAAAATCGAAGCGATTAGGCATCGTTAGCGAAAGCAGCTACAAAGAACTTTGCCTCGTCGAACAGCCGCCAACAAATCCAGTGTCCCGGGTGACGCCAGTCAGCTTGGTATGTGGACATCCGTGTTCACCTTAAGCGGAGTCGTGTAACTATTCTCAATATAACTCAGGAAGCCGGAACCAGTGCGATGCACGTGATTCGCAGCAGAAAGGACACCTTGGTATTTGACTGGCGTGAGCCCCCTCCAGGTAAATCTGTCTGATACGACAGCGTTCGTTTCATTTATTAGTGTGGCCGGGCCGACAAGCAAAGTGTGATGGCCGAAACGGTAATAAAACACGTCGCTCTACAAACCGACAGACATCGCGTGTTTCTACGTGGTACCCCCCAAAGTGGAAACCGAAGGGTCGATCAAAAGGACGACGTCTAGGACGGCGTCTGAAAGGATGGCGTCTACAACGACCTCTAGGGCGATCTCGAAGGCCACCTCAATAACGACGGCTAGGACGACGTCCTAGACTACGAAGTCAAAAACGACGTTTGGGACGACCTCTTGGATGACCTCAAGGACGACATCGGGGACGACGTTCTAGAGGACGGCGTCGAAGACGACGTTCAGAAGGACCTCTAAGACGACGTCCGCATTGGCGCGGTGCCTGAGTATGCGGACGTCGTACGTATGCGAACATCCTGCATCCGCGGAGGCGCCGCCGCGCAGCGCTTCCCCATATGGGCGCCGTGGATATGCACGGCGCATTCAAGGCCAGATAGCGTATCGCAAAGAACCGGGTGAAGTAGCTAAAGAATGCTACCGGATTAAAAAATGACATATATTCAATAACATCAACTAACAAGAATAATAAATGTGGCGCCTCGTGAAAAATTTATTTTCGCTTTTAAATTTATTTGCTCGTTTTATTTCTGACAATATGACAGCCATGAGGTTCAATATAAACGCCAGCAAGCTTAACAAATCAGTTCACTAGTATTTCTGGCCTCATTTCTGGTCTTTGTTGGAACATGCAAGGCTTCATATACTATAAGAAACCTAGTCTCCCGGTAGCGGCGTGTAACCATCGTTTGAATGACAACGAAAGGTCATTAGGGCTCACCATTTTGTACTTTTTTTCACCATAGTTTTATATATCGGGAAGCTAAGGTGACAAACAATTATACCGCTATAAATATTGCCACTAATTAAATGGACACTAAACCAATTTGCCACACGCGCGAGCGAAATGGACCCATAGTTTTAGCTGAAACTAAACGCACTCCGCGCAAGCACCTATGCTTTCCGAAACGGTACCTACTAGCTTGGACAAAATGAGACAATCATGGTAGAGACCATCGAGCATTTGTTGCAGATAATTAGTCAGTAAGAAAAGCCCTCTCGACTCAAGTCGTGTGCCGCCGACCGCGATAAACGGCGGCACGCGACATGTTGTGTCCGTGTTGATATTAATAGATGCCTTAATACATCGGCGCGAACGGCTGACATTGGTCTTCGCTACGTGTCATGGCGCACGCTTCCATCTCGTAGCGCGAATTAAGGTAATGACGCTAAAAGTAAGCAGGCGTTAATGCGCTAACGGACACTCTGCCGCCTGCCTTCCCACGCTCTCCCTTTCATCTACAGCTTGTTTCACCGCAACTTGGCAAATATCAAAGGCTACGGTCCCTTTGCGCGCCAATTATAGCGTCGGAGGTGAAGCACGTGACAACCCTTACCGAAAATAATGGAGGGGAACGCGTAGCCCAAGCAGTTGAAAAAGTGCCCATAGCATCTTTTTGTGTCCCAGACGTCTTTTTTTTGTCACACCTTGTAGACGCTATTCTAGAAAGTAACCGATTACAATAACTCTTACTCTTGGTCAAAAAGCATTCAATTAGATTATTTGATGACTTGGGAGGAAAAGTAATTGGCAGTTACTTGATAATTTTATCTATTACTTTTCCGATCACTCGAGATGCTGAAAAAGACAAGTTTTTTTGTCGGTTTGATAACAGGACTATGTTACTGTCAATTATTGGATTAGAAACACCGAATTACAAACAGTATGTTCTTAATCTAGCAATCTTTGTTGTTAAGCCATTACCTTGTCGGAGAGTTGATTTCAGATGTCTTTTGTGGAAAGCTTCTACGAACAAGGGGCGTGATACAAAGGAAAGTGAAAATTGTGACGAGTGGAAAGTAATTTAGTACTTCCGCAAGTAATTGTGATGTTTGTCGAGTACAGAAACCGAGGTGTATGCCGACGACCAGCAGTCCAGTGTGACACGGAAGCAGTGTTCAACAAACGCGGGCCAAATCGTTCCTGCTTCTGCAAAGAGCGCGTGAGGGGCCGGCACGCAAAACGCGCTTGGCTCGCGCTTCTAACATTCCAGCATTATCGGCCGTCGGGTGTATGCGACGGCCGATAATCATAATGATGATTATGGCTGCGCCCAAGCGACACCTAGACACTCTCACAGTAATCAGATTACTTTTGCGATTACTTTCTGATAAATGTCCTTAAATTATTACAAAATTGCTTCAAGAAGTTATCAATTACAACTAATTTTATTAATTTTAATAAGTAAAGTACAAATGTGCTTTTGTTCTCCTATGAGATTAGCCCGTTGCTCGAAATTTGTATAAAATCGGCCATCTCTCCCGCCCGTGGCTTTGACAGCGCTGCGGACATCTAGTTGAGTGTCGCGTTGGGACCGTAGCCTTCGCCGTAAGCAAAGTCTGCTTTTGTATTCCACGTTTCTCTCTTTCTATATACGTTTATTGCCCATCTCTGTTTTCTCCATTCCTCTGTTTTTCTCGCTCGACGTTAAAACTATACGCGCGGGACTATTAAATACCCGGCATCGCGAGACTTCGAGCATGCACGAAGATATTTTATTCGCCCTCTATATGGCGCCTGCGCGGTTAAGTTGACAGTGTGCGGCTTCCATAGGCGGAGGCGGAGGGTCCGATCTCTGCCAGTGGCAATCTTTTCTCTTATCTTTTTGTTAGCTTTACTGGATTATTTCAGCTCATTCTCCCCAGTTTTCGCTGGTTCCTTCGAAGAATGTTCAGAAAAGTATATGGTGTGCGTCTTAAAGACAGCCCTATAGGTCGGTGCATGCGAACAGTTTTGAGTTGGCATATGCGTGATCTCTTTTGCCACCGGCATTGGGGAGTCTCAGTATTACGTATTTGATCGAACGCAAGCGCTGTACGATAGTGTTAGCGCTGCGTGCTCTATGCCGCCCGTTTTCTCGGAGCCCAAACTTCGGACTCTCGAATTGACGCATGGCGACGACGCGTATGCGCATCGTGGAGCACGCGACACTTGCGCAAACGCACAGCGCTGGTGCTGGCTCCTATACGAAAACAATTAAACGAAAACACTTAAAAGGCCTCTGACACGCCAAAAAAAATTTTTTTGTTCATGCTAGGCGTTGAAATGGCATATCAGGACATCACAAAAAAAATATTTCACTATAGAGTTGCGTAGTTTTTTTTTATAAAAATAGAAATACGAGGCCCAATTCAAAGTTCCCGCCGTGCACTGTGACGTAGCAGTGCTACCGCAAGGTGTTGGGGCGGTCAGAAGGGGAGGCATCGCCGGAAGTCACGTGAGTTGTATCACTCCTCGTGCTTACCGCGAGCGCGTGTAATATTTTTTTATACTATTTTTTTTATTCTCCGCATTTTCACGAGCGATGCAAGCAGACAAGGTTTCTTCTATTTGCTCTTCATCGCTTAATGTTGCTGTAAAGGTAGAAGAAGCGGGAGTCAGTGAATTGACAGTGATAAACTACTGGCCAACGCAGCGATCGGCCGAACTCAAGATGGTGAACGCCTCGACACCTCGCGCGTTTGTTTTTCTTTAAAGCGGCCAGTGATTGATGTTTTTTCTAACGATGGTGTGCACGTACAAGTCTTACAGTGGACCGAAAGGTGACCTCCTACAGTGGATGTTAAAGAAAGTTTGTGCTCTCGTAGACGGTCATTTGAGATACCGTCCGTCTGTCCCATAGCATCTTCCACATGAAAGAATGCTATATACAACGCCGAGGAACAGGTAACAAGGCGCATGTTTTTTGTGGCACGTGTTTTTGCGACTGAGCTATTTGACTGCGACTGAGCTATTTACCCCCTGGTGCCGTTGTCCCACCAATATTGTGACCTTCATCTTTGCTTTTCTTTGCTTTCTCCTGAGTTGTGAGTGCGCGCTTGTCTGTGTTCTGTGTTCTTCCCTGTTTGTCCTCGTCTCTTTGTGCGCGTTTTAACCATGTGATAAACTACAATGCCTAGAAGGTGCTGTGTGAGGGACTGTCCCGGTATTTCAGCAACTGAAGAAGAGATCACACTGCATGCATTTCCGAGAGACATACATCGGCCGCATGTGCACCTAGTAAACAAGTTCTACTCATGTTCTAGACAAAATACGTACTTTGTGCTCGACGTTTACTTGTACTTGGTACACAAACCAGTTCGTATTCTTTAGACGGCAGAGCATCTTTAGCCTGGAGAGTATCTGATGATTCAACGACCTCGGTGTCTGAACCTTCAGCAATGCGATCGGGCGTGTCGTATGCTAGCAATCCTAATTTCTGCTAGCGTTCTAGATTTTTTTTTGCAAAACTTGATAGCTTGTTTTGCGCCCAGTATAGCGCTGTATTATCGGACTGACGGCTATGCACTCGTACACTGGCTTGTACTCGCAACGCTTTCATGATTGACCTCCATCACTTCGATCCACTGACTCTTCGTCCTCCAAATTTTACAGCACGCAAACGAACCAACGGTGCAGCGATAAAGAGCTAGTGGAACTGAAGCTTCAGCTTTTCTAGACGTCAGCTTCGTACAAAGAGCAGAATAAAAGATAATAAAATGAAAAATCTTAGGCACGGTCGCGGAGAGCACGAGGAGTGAAACTCACGTGACTTCCGATGAACCCACTTTTATTGACGTAGGTCGGTGCCTCCCTTCTGACCGCCCCGACATCTTGCGGTACACTGTTACGTCACACTGCATGGCGGGAACTTTGAATTGGGCCTCGTATTTCTTTTTTATAAAAAAACTACGCAACTCTATAGTGAAATATTTTTTTTGTGATGTCCTGATATGCCCATTTCAACGCCTAGCATGAAAAATATTTTTTTGGGGGGGGGGCGTGTCAGAGGTTTTTAAGAGGGCCTACGGATAGGATTGCGAAAGCATTCTTACACGCAGCGCATTCCTTAAACCAGCGCGCCACGTCTTTCTTTTTCACACGGCGCTCCGACATCAAGTTCGCCAACTGCGCAGGCGCGGCACCCCCGCCCACGGCTCCACGGCTTCCGTGACGATCCGTCAAGGTTGCTGTGCTTTTCTAAAAGTTTTATTTCTCAGGCGCGTCCGCTTTGACCTTGAGCGGCCCGCCGGCTTCCGTGATGAAGCATCTGCGTTGCTGTGCTTTTGGCCAATGACACTTTAGGTGCCGTTTCGCTCAGCCAATGGGGACCTAGGTCCCGCTGTTCGCTGCTATACAGACGGAATTTAGGTGCCGTTTCTCGCTGCTACAGAAAATGCCAGCTTTGCGCCATGGGACAGTTAATGCTTTCGCATTAATAGTAAATAAAACTCTATTAAGCTACAGACGCTATACTCTGCTTCGCACTATATAAGGTCCGAACGTAGCCGACGCTACGGTCGGATGGAGCGAAGGGCCCGAAGTGCGAAAAGTGCATCTTCTCGGCGCTAGTCGACTTCTTACGTTTCCTATCACCGGTTAAACCGATCATGCGCAGTGAATGCCCCGTGATCCTGCGTTTTCTTCTGTGCCTGACTGGTTCCGACGGTGAATGAAAATGCACGAAGACGCCGAACGCGTGACGATGCCCTTCTGGCACTGCTTTGTTGGCTTCATGCGATCGTATTGGCCTCGAGATCCAGATTGAATTTTGTGGAAACATGCTTTTGGTTATCTATGGTTCTCTATGAGACACGCGGTGATTCCATCTGTTCACAATGCGGGTAAAGACAAAGCATCCACACTAGCGGTTCAGAGCACTGGCAAGGGTACAGAGCACCAGCTCTTAGCAGTTGATTCCAGTGCTCGAGCGCTGCATTGGTGCCTCCAATGGCTACGGCCTGTCGTGCGTTGCATTCGTTTTGCTCCAACTAAGTGTAAAACAAAGCGTAGTTCTGATTTTTATCATATTAGGCATTTCGATCGAGTTTCGAGGCTAATAGCATTGGCTGCGCGCTTGAAATCAGCGCGAAACAGAGTAGTTACTTCATCTGCCTTGAGGAAAGATGTTTGCCTGTTAGGTTTCAGTTATCCAACGCCTCGTCACTCGTCAACCTTGCCATTCAGATGACGGTAAGGGGTAATGCGATTCATGCAGCAAACCGCACCTCAGACAACTCAACCGGGGCCAATCGGGAGCCAAACAACGAGGAACCCGATAAAGTACCATCCGCCGCATTCAAGCACTACTTGCAGAGCTCGGTCTCTTGCCGAAAAGCCGAAAAGGCGTATGCCGTTGGTAAACTCGCTGCTGCCCTAGTTACCGGATGCCTATTTTGAGCAGCTTGTGGTGTAAATCAATAGGGCGATTTGGGCTTGACAACTAGCTTACAATGGCAAGCTGGCCATGTGAAAATGGAAGTTTTGCTTAGCACCATTGTGAAATGCGTTCAGCATTATGTGATAAGCGATGTAGGACAGCAGGCATAAGAGCTGTGAGAACCTGGAGAAAACAATATGCCATGGTGAAAATATTCATAAACCTTGTGATATTGCAAGTAAATGTTTATTTTGTAATATTCGGCAAAACTACATAAAATTTTAAATATAAACTCTCACTGCCAGGAGATATCAGTTACCATGGCAGTGCTGTGGTGAGATAGAAGGGGAGATGTGGCGGCCGTGTGGGTGAGGTAGTCCAGCAATTCAAGCCTACAAAGCGGTGCCTACTCTGTCGTGTGTTTGAGAGCGGTCTTATGATTAAAGTCCATAAAGGGAAGTAGCACGACCTTGCAGTCTTAGGCCAAGAAGAGAAATGTTGCAGACACTCTCTTCCTCCCTTTACTCAGCGGGTGAGTGCAGAAGGGCAAGAGTAGTTGGAATCGCGGATGCAGCAATGATGGCTGTTCTGGAACTGCTTTCCACTTTGAGATGATACCGTGGTGATGATGACACTGAGGCATGAAGTGTGGGGCCTCCCATTCATTGAGATAAGCAAGGAATCGCCACTCCACCCTTTTTAGCCAGCCCCACCTTTTTGACAGAAAGCCATAGTGTCGACAAGTGCGTAATACCAAAGCATGTTCTTGGGGGCTGAAAATGCACACATTTTTGCTCGATGTTACTCTTGTTTATTCTCGAAGACAAACGCTCTATACGTTGCATGGCGCTAGTGACACTGTCCGCCTCTTTGGATGGCAAGTTTTGCCATCTGTCAGAGAAGTGGTGTGTCAGCGTCGGGCTAGGACTCGTGTTCTGACTGATTAAATGCGATCTCCGGTCGACCACTGATGTAGCATTTTTCTTCTATACTGGCCCCACACTGGCCCTCGATAGGGGACGCGCCGAATTTGACACTACATGTCTTAGTGTAGGTGGTGTTATTCTTGCTCAGGGGTCTCTAAATGTTTTTGCTAATGGGGCCGGATTAGTTATATGTCGTAGCCTCGAGGGACAGGAGACAGGAATTATAAACGAAGAAAAACCAAGAAAATGAACCTAGATATGCATTTAGACGTATAGTGTAATGTTGAAGTAGGTGTTAAAAACACTAAAAATGATGTACATTTGTACTTGAATTTGAAATTTATTATTTAATTAATGATGACCTTACACAACAATTGTGACCAAAAAATAAATAAAACTCACCAGGTATAGCTCAAAGCGCATGGAACTTTGGCACATTCGTGCAGTGCAAAACAATTATGAGAATAATAAAACTAATGCTGACAATGCGGAATATTTCTGACAGAGAATTCTGAGCTCAAAATACATGAGAACACAATAGAATTTCAACATAGTTACTCAGACATGAAGTAGGGGACTAAGAATTGTAATGTGGGTGATGGCAGTGTTCAATTAATGTGGCGAGAGGACCAGAGTTTCGACGCCGTTTCCCTTGTTTTTTCTGCCATCTTAGTTTGCAAATTCAAAACATGTCGCGTTGCCGAATTTTTTTGTTTTCTACGTGCCTGCTTTTTTTGCGTCTTTGGGTTTGTTACAAGGGGGCTGCGGGCCGATCTGAAGTTTTCTGTGGCGGGGTGTGTCGAGACCCGTGTTCTAGCTCCCCATATGGCAGCACTGAACTAGAAATGAATCATTTGTGATTAGTTCCTTGTGATTATAACAATTGTAGCCGAGAGTCCATACCAAGGTGGCGGTGCAAGCTACGGATTAGAGCTTTTGCGTGTGCCTCGCACTCTAAATATAGATTCTTGCACATATGCAGTGCCCACAGCTCCTCTTGGCAAACATGTCTTTAAATCTACAATGAGTAAGATATATATTAAATACATATCTATTTAATTTTATTCGAAGGGTTTATTAAGGGTGGACAATATTGTCACACAAAGCAACATTATGTGCTCTTGTTTGAAAGATATGTGGTGTGTGTGCACACTAAGAAAATTGACGGTATTATTTCTGCAGGATCATCTCGTATAAACGTTCAGATGACAGAGCACCTGATAGGATAATTAAATGGTGACTGAACGGCGGCTTCACATCAAAGAGAGTGACCGAATTGCATGAAACAAGAACATGCATCACATTTTAATCCAGCCTATTTATATTCTGTGCATTAAAAAGTGACTATTGTGTTTTCGTTTTTCCCTATAACACCGCCTCTGCAGCGTGTAATATTTGTTACCGAAGTTTATTAGAACACTACTCAGACCAAGTTTTATAAACCCGGCCCAGTAGAAACAGCCAGAGCCTGACAGGCTTTCTAAGCGTGACCCTAAATGCCTACCTCCAGAAAAAGACAAACAGAAATAGTGATCTGATTTATTTCAAAAGGCAAAGACAAAACGATAAAAAAAAACTTCGAAGTAGGACGACTTAGTCTCATTGGGGTGCTAATATTTAGCGAACATTTTTCTGAAGCAGATTTCAGGCCCGAGGCATTGATTTTTGAAGAGCTGCCAAGCCTCAAGTGTTTTGAGGTGTTTCTAGACGACATTGGTGAGCATTGAAACTTTGTGTAATGGGAAACCTGTTAAACTGCAGCAGCACCACTGTCATATCCGGCCGTGGTCGTAGACCTGGTTACGATTTCAGGATTGCATCAGGGATTGCCACATACCAACTATCATCTGATCAAAACATTAACTACACTTTGCAGATGAACCAACCCACATTTTCTTTAAGCTGTGAAACTGGTGGACAGCTTTCTGTGGATGTGCAGTAAAAGATATAAGCACTCGAGCAACTTGAGCACCGACTAAAGTTGGGCACGAGCACTTTCACTTGCTCTGCATGAAGTGCCCCATCACGTTTTCCACGAGTGTTTAGTGCCTTTGTAAATGAGAAATCGATCAACTGTGATACTGATGTTTATGCTACTTGGGGGTTATTAATTTTAGTCATTCAAAGTAAATAAATGCAGTGTACCAGGGAATTCTTCCTGTCACATTTCACGTAAGGTGGCAGAAAAGTCTTCCCCTTTCACGGTCTTAAAACTGCTTATCCCAGAAATTTCAAAGCTGGGCAGAACTATTTTTTGTGTCAGTTTTGTACAGGTTGTAATCGTGAAAACAAATGACAGATAGACATAGATATTTTATTACAAAGAATATAACAGGTTTGAAAGCAGAAATATGACTTGATTCTATCAGTTGTACTTGGCGCAAGGATTATGAAACTAAATGGAGTGTCTTCTGACTTTATTTTTAAAATTGCAGGCACGCAATACGAGGCATAGGATCAGGGGAGGATTTATGGGTGAGGCCGGGGGGAGGGGGGGGGTAGGCATTCGGCTTGGGGGGGGGGGGAGTTTGCTGATATATGACGTTACGGTCGAAACTTTGCCCAGATCTATTTTGTTGACCCAATGTTTGCTATGTCGCCAAAAACTAAACTTTTAGGTGGTGTATATCCCTAATTTTACTAAAACAAAGTTCACCTTGAGGATTTTAGGGGGGCGCGGTGGCGCCCCTTCCCCAGCCCCCTCTCCCTGTAAATCCGCCCCTGCATAGGGTTGGTCCGCCCTGTGATTACAGCTTTAGCGACCGAGGCAAGGATGCAAGTCCAGTCAGCGAAAAAGAAAAGAAGCTGAGTAGGACTGACTGCACCCGGCACTTTGGACGTCTCGCATGACACCCTTGAAGCACGCACTCCACAGAGAAATCAACACTAACTTCGGTAATTGTCAAACTGAAATGAAGAAGAGAAAACAGCTAGAGAAACAAGGTTTGTGTTGCCCCTCGGCACTGACACCGTCTCTCGAGTGAGGCCACGGAGGGAACGAGGTGTTTTTTTTTTCCGTTCGGTTCCGTCTTCAGGGCCCCTAGCGATCGCTCCATGTTTACCGACTTTTCTACGCCTTAGCATCACCGAAGGTCGCGTCGAGCGATCGAGACAAAGTACAGTTTGGGAGGGAAGTGGAGCAGCGGAGATAAAATTGTCTCGTGCACTTCCATTAGATGGTGCCACGAAAACCTGTATTCTCAATTCGATGTGACACCGTGGATCAGAGAAATGCTACACGCTGCTGAAGTTAGGAAGGTAATTAGTTTTTTTTTCGCGATTACACGGCGGAGTGCATCATTTCGGGGGAAGGTGGCGCGTTTTATTTTCCATGTGCCTAGATAAACAATATAAAAAAGATAGGCAGCGAATTTTTCCAACATTGCAATCAATGCTCTGTACCTTTAATCAAGTCCTAGTGGCCAAATTGTCGTTGTGTCAACTTCTCTTACACTTACTTCCACTCACCGTAAGTTTAGCAGGTTCTAAATCAAACACTTCCAGGTTTCTGTTATAAGATTAAAACTTCCACTGCGTATACGCCAGCTGAGATGAGGAAAAATTAAAAACACTAAACCCCAGGAAAGTAATTTGACTTGTAAACTAGTCCTTATTGTTTTGGGACTTCGTGATAGTGGAAATCAAAAACGCCGCGGGACTTTCATATTAATCAGGCTTTTTTTTTCTCTAGAATGTAGTTATTTTTTTTTATTGAAAATAATTTCCGTGTTTTTGCCCTGTCCGTTTTTGTCATTCCGCTTTGTCGCCTGGAGTCCCTTCTCCGGGAAGTAATTTGGGCAAGCAAGTAAATACAATATTTTTATCGATAGTCAGCACAGTGTTTACGCGATGTTCTGCGCATTCTGTCCCCTGAGGCTCCCAATACTGCGACGACTGTCAGTGTGCATACATTATTCATCTCGACGCGAGCAACAATGTCCCCGAGGAACGAGGGACGTTTTTGTTTCCATATTCATAAAATTATAATCAACACGATATATTTACGAATACATTTTTCAAGCATTTTGAAAAAATAGTAAAAGCACACTAAGAAGAAGAGCGATTAGATGAAGTCGGTACTAAATGCAAGGAATTATTAATCACACGGGCAATACGGATGTATTTTAGCACAAAAAAGAGAACGTATTCTAACTTTCTTTCGCACACCGAGAACGCTGCGATACAAAAAAAAAAAGGTTTATTCTAATGTGCCTGCGGAAAAGGGGGGGGGGATGACGAGTTAAGGGCGTAATAATTTGGCGCTGAACTCGTAATTGTACTTGTTAACATTGCAAGCGTCGGGATAAATACTTGGCACTGAGCGTGACGTGCTGCATTAAAGATCGCAGCAATCACTATTACATAAACGCTGGCCGGCTGAACGTGAATTGTGCGATAGTAGCTTACTTCGATTTACCCCAACCTCCTGCACCGGTGCAGAAGAGTGCAGTGTGGTGTTTTTTTCCGGTCGTATCTCAATACAGATACAGGAGGTACACTGCCCTACACTTTTCTGCACCGGTGCAGAAAGTGCAGGTAAATCGGACGAATGTATATTGTTGTTAAAGGAACAATGAAGGCAATTTCGAATATCTTTTTGGCGATTGAACTGGGTTCCAGGCACGTCTCAGGCCACGTTGCCCAAATTTCAGCCGAAACCTGCGCTTGCTTCCAGCGCAAACAATTAAACAGTCGCGGTAATAATCGTACCGGGATCGACTTGGGCGACGACCCGACAATTGTGGGAGAAGCCAGGAGAAGCGGAGCTCACGCGACCGTTGGGGGGCCAAGAAGCGCTACCCCGTACGAAAATGTCAGATATGGCCCTGATATATTTTATATATGGCCTGATATGATAATATAAGTAGTCAGATAGGGAATGTATGGGAGCAAATACGCCCAGATATTGCCATATAAGTGTGCAAGTACTGTCAGATGCGGCCGAATAAGTGCGTAAATACGGCCATATTTCGCCATATACGCGTGCAAATATTGCCCCTGATAATGATATATGGGCCCGTTTCGGTCGTGCAAGCAATAAGTCATATGTACTCGCCAAGACAAGTTGATTGATCTATATTGCATGAGTCTCATATAATTGGTTAATTATTGTTAACATCGTTAAAGTGAAGTTATTCCAGGTATTTGGAATAATTAACCAATTGCGCAATTTGAAGATTAAAAGACAAATGAAATTTGGTTGTATGTTTGACGTGTGACATTATGACGAAGTGCATAAGATCGGACAGCGAGTTAATCAAATAATGGATTTGAGATCGCAGCTCTTAGGCGCCCGTTTCCGAGTTAAGCGGTGTCGGCGTCGCCATCGAGTAACCGCCCCGCTAAATTTAGCGAGAAATTGAATTGGTACTTATGTCACTTGACGTCAATTTTCCCTCTAAATCTAGCAGTGAAACTAATTTTGTTCGTGTTTCCCCGCTAAATTGAGCGGGGAAACACGAACCGTTAGCTTACTGAAGATGCAAGACGCTACTTCGTCGTCCCGAATACTTTTTCCTTCGAACGCCTGCGAAGCCGTTGCGCCCTACGCAGCATCTTTCAAAAACCGTTCGCGCAGCATCGTAACCATCCGCTTGCGAGCGTGTGCGATTCATCGTGTGTAGAAAGTCGGAAGATGTGCTGTCCGTGGTGTCTGTTATGTGCAACTCTTTCGTAAAAAAATTTGAAATTTAAAGACGCGAGCCTAACTGTGTACACATAATTTTAAATTTATTGGTAAAAAAATATATATATACACATTTATTTATTTATTTATTTGTGGACATTGTGCGCAAAAAAAGTAGTCGCGCTTATTTCTTCATTTTAAATTATGATGTGGGTTATACGGCGTAAAACATAGTATCGTCAAACTCGCATCGTTTTGGGTCACTTTCAAGCTAGACAGCTCCTTTGGAAGTTCAAAAGTTGGACTTCATAGAGTTGTATGTTCACTCGGTATTGACAGCAGGGTAGACGCTATGCATGTTTTAGGCCAATCGTGTCTCCGGTTAGGGTCACGTGACTACAGTCTAGAAGCTGGTGATGAAGCAGAACACGGCACCTGCCTGGAGCCCAAGGATACACATAGCATTCACTGCACTCTCAGCCTTGGGTACAAGTGACAAATCCGCACGTTTGTGCCCCATAAGATAAGCCTTTTGTTTGTGCCTTCCGTTTTGGCCTGTCCTTCTCTCCTTTTCTCTCTCTCCCTAAGCTGAAAGCGTGATAGAAAATGCGTGGCCACGTGGTTTGACGGATGACCTTGCCAATATCGGAATGCGTTCGGCCGGATCCAGCTTCGTGTGGTTTGCGCCCGGCGTGGCTGCTGCGAATTTCTGCTTCTGCAAGCGATTTCTTCAAAGAAGCCCACGAATATTTTGTGATGCGTTTATTGCTCGGTTCTACAAATGACAGCTTGTGCTACATCGTGTTGAATCTTCACGGACACCTTCCTTCTCGTTTTTGTGTTTGAGTGGTGATTCCGCCGTGGCCGTGTCGACATCTATCTTGGATTACCTTTCAAGCCCCGTCTCGTCAACGTAAGTGTGCTGCAACCTACTTCGCGACAATAGATCGTTTTCCTAAAGGTACTCTTCCAGATTACCTCTAGAATTAGGCCGTGTCTATCTCCTGGCAGCCGGGAGAATAATTGTGCAGAATGTTTCGGCATTGGTGCGATTGCGCTACAAGCAGAAAGTTACGATATGCCGCCGACAAAGTTCTGACGTGTCGACAAAAAAAAATTAACAACAACAAAGAATCTTAATTGCGCGTTCTAAAATTTGACGAGCGGCTTTACGAGTCGCTTGTAGAAAGATTGTTACGATTTTGCGAAATACTGGTAAACAACGCTAGGTTACCGTCATAATCTAAACCCTGAGATAAGGATAAATCAAATAACGTACAACTCTCATTGGCTCAGGGTTTATACTATGATGTTTCCTAACCGGCTTGCCTACATACCTTCGCTCCTTGCAAAGGTTACCGTCTCACAGACGGCACAAACCGATCCCCCGACGGCGGCGTCTCGGCTAGCTTGCACACGGGGCCGCCGCCGCTCGATCGCCGTCTGGCCGGGCTCGTGGCGCGACAATCGCTCGAAGCGGGGGAACGGCGTTATGTAACGAAAGGCAAAGGGCATCTACACCACGAATGGGCAAAAGCCGATGCAAAGGCGTGCGCGAACGTAAACAACGGTAGAAAAGTGCAGTTGCTCGCCGCTATGAGATGCGTGCCGCAAACTCGGTAATGCGCGGACGTATCCCTCTCCTGCCGCTCATACTTTCTCTAACTTGACGGACACTCTGTCTCGCGGTTCATGCCGACGAAACGATCGGACGATCGTCGGGATACCGGGTAATTGCTACAGCCGAGCGCGGCACAGTTTACCATTGCTTTCGCTGTGCAGGGTCGAAGAGTCAACCACCAGCATGGTGGATACCGGTGTTTGACGTCATGATGTGACGTACGTGCAATGCCTAAATACTGGTGTTATTTTTTTCATTCTTGCAGATTTGTTTTAAAAGCCGTGAAAACTACACTTATGCGGTTTGTGCAAGTGAGTTTTGCGCCCAGGGGGACATTGTAGTTTTCTAATCTTTTCGATAAGTCGGCTAATTAATTAAAATTCACTAATTTACTTTTAATTAGTGGAAATAGGCATATGGTTTCAATTAGAAACTTGCTGAGCGTCATCCAAAACCCATAAATCAGTAATTTTTAGAAAGACTTTGAGCGGGTGTGAAGCGCAGTAGTGCGCTGAAGTTACCACTCGTGGACCAGGTACAAGGCTGTTGCTAGATAAGAGACGGAAAAATTGCACGGGCGCCTGACCGAAACCGCTAGCCTTGTACCTGCTCCACGAGTGGTAACTTTCTCACGCGCTGAAAGTCTTTCTGAAAATGACTGATTTAGGGATCTTGGGCGACGTTCAGCAAGTTTCTAATTGGAACCATATGTCTATTTTCACTAATTTAAAAATTAAGTAGTGAATTTAAAATCATTAGCCGACTTATTGCAAAGATTAGCCACCCACATAATGTCCCCCTGGGCGTATAACTCACTCGCACAAACCGCATAAGTGTAGCTTTCGTGGCTTTTTTAAAAACAAATCTACAAGAATAAAAAAAAACCTGTATATCAAGGTTATCAGGGTCTTGATATATCCATATCAAGACCCTGATATGGATATATAAAAAATTGGGAAGATCTGGCTTGATAAGGCTTATATACACTGATTTCCTTGATATGGCCAGATCTGCCCAATTTTTTATATAACCGTATCTATTTTTTTATATAAGTTCAGATATGCCATTTTCGTAAGGGACGTCACAAGACACGCGTCAGCGATTGGTCGAAACGAGAGACGTGCCCTCGGTCATGTTTTGGTTCGCGATTTTTACGAATACTGTTCTAATTTCCGCTTGAATAACCATGAAAAGTATAAATCGGGCTGGAAATGAGCACTAAACCGTAAATAAAACAGCATCATTATTTTTTTCTTGGTACACTGGAAGCGAAACGGGCAACGAGCGATTATACACAAACAAAATAAAATAAAAAAGAACACGCGGGAGGCGTTTGGTTTTGGTTTCAGATGTCGGTGTCGTGTTTACTTTGGGAACACGGTAATCGCGGAAGGATTCTGCAAAATGGTAGTCCTAGCCGAATTTGTGCGCTGTAGATGGCTGTTCTAACGGTCGACTGAAGACCAGTATTCGTTCGGGCGCCGCTAGTTTTCACGTGTGGGTTGCTGTTCGTGTTCTTTGACGACGAAAAGAGAGGACGTCCGACTTTGGTGAAAACTAAAAATGGTGCTGTTTGGAAGGACAGAACGAGTGGGTTGGTAGGGTTAATTAAACGTGAGGAAGAAGACGAGAAAGGACAGACAGGACGGACAACCACAATGTGTAGAAGACTAAAAAAAAGAAAAGCGAGAAACCCGCAAAATAATCAGGTGGGGTACCTCGCAGGCGCCAATGCGAGTCCCACTGTAATGGAAGTAATATTACCTTATGTATATATATATAATATATATATATATATATATATATATATACCATTTCTCTATCAAAATAAGTCTCGTTTCTTGGTTTTTCACATGTCTAGCTTGGAAAAGTAAAACATGATTGTAAACCTGAGACTGGGGCAAAAAGAGAACACAACAGAAGGTAGAAAAAGAGGAGGCAACGTCTCAAACTCAGCTGCAAAGTTTATTTCGTACACGCCTTTTATACCACAATTCCAACGCCGTCTCTACAACAAAAAAAAAAACAAAAAAACATTTGACAAGAGGACAATGACATTTGGGTAAACCTTCTCTTATCTCCTTTGACCTCGGCTGCGAAACACTGACACAAAGGGTCACATTCTAGCATAACCACCGAGATAAGAGAAGGTTTACCCAAATGGCATTGTCCTCTTGTCAAATTGTTTTTTTTTTGTTGTAGAGACGGCGTTGGAATTGAGGTATAAAAGGCGTGTACGAAATAAACTTTGCAGCTGAGTTTGAGACGTTGCCTCCTCTTTTTCTACCTTCTGTTGTGTTCTCTTCTGCCCCAGTCTCAGGTTTACAATCATGTTCAACTTACACCAGCTCGCCTGCACTCTGACTGTTTTTTCGTTGGAAAAGTAAGTTTCGCAGCAAAACGGAAGGCACTTTTTACCGCCGGAAATTGGAAGGCTTTCTTTTTCTCTCCCCATTTAAGCGAAAGGAAATATCTTTGGTTTAGAGAGTAATATAAAAATAAAACGGAAGAAAAAGAAAAATAGAGGAAGAGAACAATTATCAAAGGTAGCCGAGTGTGATCACGTCTCTTAAAATACAATCTGGAGTATCACGCTATACCCAAAGACAATGTAAACACAAACAAAAGCACGACTCACTATATAAACGATGCTCCCCCTCCCCCCCCCCCCCCCACCCCCTCCTCATTCGCATGGGTATGAGCACCTGGCTTTCCAAGTTACCTCACCCGCGGTAGCGCGAGTGGATAAATGCGCATACAAAGAGCAGGTATTTTACACCTGTGCGTTTGAAGAACCTATGGAAAAGCGGGGACTGGGATCCTCCGTATAGCAGCAGATCATTGACCAACCTACGTTTATTCAACTATTTTCTTGTGTGTACATGAGGAATAAAAAAGAACTAGAAGAAGAATAAATAAATCTATAAAGTTGGCGGAAAGATTTGCTATTTTATTGTGACTCCAATTTAATCGCTGCTTACGCTGAGAGTTACCAAGCAGATAGATCAGCCAAGTGATTTTACTTCGAAAAGACAACGACGCAGGAAATACAAATCGCTAAGTTAGACATATTTTATCAACTGGATGCGTTCACATCATTTCGTTTTCCTTCACACCAACTAGTAATGGAGCTTGCTTCTTTAGCTCGTCAATGTCCATACTTCGCGCGTTCTTGATGCTGCCCGGTGTTTCATGTTTCGAGATGATTTATGAAATTAAAGCTTGAGTTGTTGCGCTGGGACACTTCTGAATTCGGACTAGAAATCAGGGACTATAAACGAAACCGTAACCGAATCCGAAATCCATTTTGGGACGAATTTTTTTCCTTAACAGTAACCGCAGCAAAACCGTTATTTAAAATATATATATATATATATATAAAAACGTATCCGTAACCGTAACCGTAAAATATTTACCGGTATCCGATATTAACCTATATTACCGGAAAAATTAAAATATTTTTTTCTCGCAACAATGACCTCGTGAAGGGATCTCGCATTGTCGTGGCCATTTTACAGAGTTACAGTCTGCGAGTTGCACATATGGTTATACATTTCCGATGAAT
This sequence comes from Ixodes ricinus, assembly GCA_037355805.1. Classification (NCBI taxonomy): domain Eukaryota; kingdom Metazoa; phylum Arthropoda; class Arachnida; order Ixodida; family Ixodidae; genus Ixodes; species Ixodes ricinus. The sequence goes on along the minus strand of JAZHYW010063573.1, from coordinate 426 downwards.
CTAAATTTAGGATTAAGGATACTTAGTGGGAATAAATGGTCGGAGCTTAGAATGAAAACTTTCTATTTCTAAATCTGTCGTACTCCTACAATCGGTACATGTATTCAGCACGTGTCGCCTCAAGACTATTCAGTAATAAGTTAGAATTCCGAGATGCCCATCCAACTCGGTTCTTCCAAAGCCAGCGATGCTCCTCACCTGCAGTAGCCAGTATAAAGAAACGAGGTAAATGAACCTTTATGAAAAGTAGCGCGCGCCCTCAAGCAGCGCGCACGAGGCATTATGGGAACTGTGAAGGTCACCGCTCCGTCGTCTGCTTCTTCCGCCGTACGGCCTGCGAGAATCACGTTGCCAACGTTCGCGTTGAGTCCCTGTGGATGGCAGAAGACAACCTTTGCCTCGCCCTGTGCTGCGCTGCGTTGCCCA